>SJYV01048262.1:0-27181 GCA_006410875.1 Neotragus pygmaeus | reverse complement strand
CTGCCGACTGAGATCTGAATCCAGGCAATTTAGAGCCCAAGCCCTCAACGAGCGTCCTCCATTGCCTCCCCGACTCTATCACTCAGGGCATTACTGGGGGGAAGATACGTATCAGGATTTGACAGCCAAGTAAGCCAATAAAAAAATCAGTAAGAAATAATAAAGGTATAGAAAAAGAAAACAAGAAGATATACACTCCACTTCTCACAAAGTCAAGCAATTCTAAATTCAGTATTAGTAATCATTTTGAAAAGCACTAAATAAATATAAAAATCACTACTACTTTGTGTCTCTAACTTACCTTTGACCCTACAAATATCCTTAGCTGCCTAGGTTCGAATATTTTACACGAAATTCATCACCATTAAAGGGGCTGTGTTCATAGGTATTTCATAAACAGGGCACTCAATTCCCTTAGCACTAACTGCTGGCTTCATAATTTCACCATTTCAGCCTCTCCAACACAGAATGGGAATGATCTGGAAACAGTAAAAACAATCCTAAAACGTTTCTTACCAGACATCATCAGTATACTAGAAAACCTTGGCCTCAGGAGGCAGTGATGAAGCCTCAAATCTCCAGTGAACAAAATTTAAATGGAAGAAGGAAGTTGGTTCTCAGTGGACTCCAGATGAATGGATGGATGATTGATAGACTAAAAGCTTCACATTATTTACAGAATAAACCAAACACAGAGATAAAATTAAANCCATGCAAAGAGTTGACTCATTGGAAAAGACTCTGATGCTGGGAGGAATTGGGGGCAGGAGGAGAAGGGGACGACAGAGGATGAGATGGCTGAATGGCATCACTGACTCGATGGACATGAGTCTGAGTGAACTCTGGGAATTGGTGATGGACAGGGAGACCTGGCTTGCTGTGATTCATGGGGTCGCAAAGAGTTGGACACGACTGAGTGACTGAACTAGCTAACTAACTTGGGCAAAAAAAAATTTAAATAATGCCATCCTTTTTTATTTACTGTGTGTTTAGTCACTCAGTCATGTCTGACTCTTTGTGACCCCATGGACTGTAGCCTGCCAGACTCTTCTGTCCATGGGAATTCTCTTGGCAAAGATACTGGAGTGAATTCACCTGACTTTCTCCAGGGGCTCTTCCCCACCCAGGGATTGAACCCAGGTCTCCCACATTGCAGGTGGATTCTTTACTGTCTGAGCCACCAAGGAATCTTTCTAGACCCACCAGTATTTTATTATTAACATGTATTTTACACTGAAATTCATGTCTTTAAAAATATGATGAGTCTTTCTCTTTCTAGCTTTTGCTCTTGCTCTCATTCTTCTTTTTGTGGTGGTGAAGAGATTAAAGAAATAAACTTTGTTTTAAGTGATGTTAACAATAATTGAAAATTTATTTTCCATAATAATTTCAATATTTCAAATATTTTAACCTTATGCTTTGCTAAATTATCTGTGCACACATGGCAGCATATTTATATTGTTAACTTTAATTAAAATTTAAATTTATAATTTTTTGATACTACAGATAAATCAGTGTTTTCTTCAAAATTTTCTCTGGAATATTACAATCATTTTTACATCAAATTAATTATGATTGTTTGACTCCCATATTTACTTAATTCACATTCTTTTATAAAGCTGTCATTATTTTGTCATAGCAATCTGTAATTAGTATGATATGATTCATTGACTTCATGATTTCTAAATTTTGGCATAGCTGTTTCTCCATGTTTCTATTAAGCACAGACATGGAATCAGAAAACTATTCTTCTTGTCCTGATTTTAGATCATGTAATGAATAAAGTCATAAAATATCCAGCTAACAATCAGATACCTTGACCTTTACTTGTTTTAATTTAATTTGGTAAGAATGTGAAATAGTGTTTACACTCTCTTTGGGCAGGATATATTTCTCATCCAATGCTCATAGTTGTTTCAAGGACATTTAAAATGGCATGATTTCAAAAACAAACATAAAATGTTTCTATATCTTTTAAGTATATTGCTTAAATGTATTTCAAAATCATAACTCTTTCTAAACTATTAATACTCAGAATACAAATGAGTTTTCAGTAACCATTCATATCTTTATCCTCTGTTCANTTAAAATGGCATGATTTCAAAAACAAACATAAAATGTTTCTATATCTTTTAAGTATATTGCTTAAATGTATTTCAAAATCATAACTCTTTCTAAACTATTAATACTCAGAATACAAATGAGTTTTCAGTAACCATTCATATCCTTATCCTCTGTTCACTTGACTTAGTTTTGTTCTGTTTATATGTTAAGGCAATTTTATAAACCACCATCTAATTATGCTTCCTGAGAGTATTTTTTGGACTGCTTAAACTTGATACAACTGAAATGAAATATTTATAACCCAACTGGCTTTAAAACATATGCATAAAATATTCTGAGAAATTAATAACACACTGAGATAACTAATAGAAGGTTACCAAAAGTACTCAGGCACTTAACTATAATTTATTATATGTTAGGGTGCTCTTTTTTTCTCTGCAATCAGTATCAAATCCTGAAAAATATATTTTAACAAAAATGTCATGATATATTTCATGATAGAGAAAACATGCTTGAAAATGACATTCTGCTTTGTTAAAAAAAGAAAAGAAACAAGTGTTAATAATCACTTTTTAATTAGAAGGGTAGAATTTGCCTGTCCAAACACAAAATCTAAATCCAGTACATATCTGATTAGTAAATTTATTAAAGTAGGTCAGTGATCATTATATGTTAATCCCCAGATCTTGAGACAGTCCACAGCCATGTATTGATGATTTATACTCACTACTGACCATGAATAGCACCATATGAAGACAAACACTCATTGTTTGTAAATTGCTTATGTGCTTTAGAAAGAACTCAGAGTAAACAAATTTACTTAATTTTCCAAACTTACTTAGTCATTGTTTTCAAATAATTGATACACAGCAATTGGATAATGATGGAAACTATGGGGTATACAGAACTGAAATGATCAGCATATTCTGTTTTAAAAATAATTTTAAAAGCATGGTTTGAACACATATATATAAACCTAACTGTACAGTGAAACAAAGAGATTAATATATGGTAACTGCCTTGGAAGATTGTTGAAAGAAGGGGTCATGCAAATAGAATCTCATATATAAGACCAAAAATGATAAAATGGAAATTATGTATGGTGATGAAAATGCATTGAGAAGGCATTTGAAGGGAAGTTTAGGAGATATGCAAGAAAGAAATAAGAAGGAAAACAATGTAGGCCAGGTTGAAGTTTATTTGTTTATAAAAATGAAATATAATGCAAGGGATAAGCAACATGATGTTTAGGGAGAAAATATGGAGAGTAATTTTGAATAAGAAACTTTCGATGCCTAGAAAATAATTAGAAATTATATTGCTATGGGAAAGTTAGAAAATTAAATACCTAAATCTTAGATTTCTATGCTGAAGAAGTCACATTTCTGGACAAAAAAATATCCCTTTTAATTATTTAAACTTCTTTTTTATAAAATTATAATGATGCATATTGAAAAAAATGCAATATTTTACAGTGCTTTGAATTACTGAGAAGTAATTAATCACATATAACCATACCCATGTCTAGTAAAACAATATATTTTAGTGTTTCCAAAGACACTTATATGCTTCCTTGTCAAAATTTGGCCTCTGTTCACTGGTGGTGAACAGAAATGGGGAAACAGAGTTTTGAGTGAAGTAGAAAAGAGTAGCTACTATTGCTTTGCAAGCAAAGGGGGCCCCAGTGGGCTAATGCCCTCAAGACCATGGGACCCACCCTGGAGTGGGTAGTGAGTTTTATAGCGTTCAAAGAGTGGGGCACGATCAAACTGTGGACAATTCTTGGATTGGCTGGCATCGAGTTATAAAGTTTCAAGCATCAGTTGTTTTCTAATTTCAGCCAGTCTAGAGTCTGTGTTCATGTGGTCAGCAGTTTTCATCTGCAGGGGGTCTGCTTCTTGTAAAAACAATTTAAGAATGTGTGTCAAATCTTTATCTATAGCTTTAATGGAACTCTTCAGTGATTCTGCTTTGTGGTAGAATTAACCAGGTAGAACTGGTAAATTTGTTACCAGTTCCCTAGCCTGATGGCCTACATCTTTGCATTGTTTCTGTATCTTCACATTTCCCAATCATTAACTCTTGAGACAGCATTTTATTAATACTTCAAAAGACAAGGACACAGTGGCTTGTACATGTTTCCATCTTCTAATCACTACTTTCTCTCTTTCCCTAAAACAGGCAGATTCTTGTTTTCTAAGAGTATAATTCCATTTTGACTGTTATTGGATTTTATGTAATGGATTCATATGTTAGATGTTCTTGCCTAACTTGCTAAACTTGACATTTTGTAGATTTAACCGTGTTGTTGCATGTAGGTGTTGTGTTTATGTGTATTGCTGTATTTTTTCTCAAACTTTTCACATAGTCTAGTGTTAATAGACATTGATGTGATTTCTGGTTCGATGCTGATAAAAACATTCATGTGCTGTGCTGTGCTGTGCTTAGTCACTCAGTCATGTCTGATTCTTTATGACCCCATGGACTGTAGCCCACCAGGCTCCTCAGTCCATGGGAATTCTCCAGGTGAGAATACTGGAATGGGTCGCCATGCCCTCCTGCAGGGAATCTTCCCAACTCAAGGATCGAACTCAAATCTCCCACAGTACAGGCAGATACTTTACCATCTGAGCCACCAGGGAAGCCAAAAACATTCATGCATATGTTTAAGGGCTCAATACATGCATTATTGTTAAAAACATATCCAAGTTGAGGAATCATTTTGTCATTGAATTTGTGTATGTTAAATTTTAGTAACTATTGAAAAATCTATTGGCATACTTGACCATTCTCTACAACAATGAATAAATATTACAATCTGTATTCCACTATAAAACTTGGCAGTAAGATCTAGATCTCATATTATCCTCAAAGATTTTTATTATTTTTACATAAATTTTGCTCTTTCCTTTATTAGGGAACCTAATTTTGAGACTGCTTTGAGACTGAGCAATTTTAACTTTCTTTCTCTTCATATTAGTCAGTTGAATTAAAGTCACGTATTGAAACCACTGTCCTTTCTTCATTTCTCTTCAGTGCCATTTGTTTCCATGAATTAAGTAAGCATGTGTGCACTGTTCACATCTGTGCTCTCTATGCTGGTTCATTGGTCACATTTCCTTTTGCTTAATTTCAATAGTTATGACCTAAGTGTTACTTTCCATTAGAATTGGTCCTTCCATTGTGTTGATCTTAGCTACTTGTGGCCCTTTATAAGTCCATATATGTTTTAGATTGTTTATCTAACTTCATACATACATACATACATACTTATACTTGCAAGCACATACACTTGTGGAATTTTGATGGGATGGCACAAAGTGTATAACTAATATGGGTAAAAATTACATCTTTAAATTTTTAAATATTCAAATTCATGACATTCATCCCTTTATGTAAGTGTTATTTAGTTTTCTCTTTAATATTTTAGAGTTTATAAAGTTTTTCTCACTGTTTTTAGATTTTTATTGTTATTTGGAACTTTGGTGCTGTTTGTAAGCTGCATTGTTATGATACTCAAATTCTCCTTTGCCTTTCTGTTGTTGATATTTGGAAGTGTTCTTTTTGTATTTCAGTATATACAGGCTTTTTTGCTAGTGGTTCAGTTCAGTTCAGTCGCTTAGTTACCTTTAAATAATATAGAAAAATTATGAATGCATGACAACTTGCTGAATGATACTATTTATTTTAACACATTTTTTATAGCTCTGTATCTTTGTATACATTCATAAGATGCTGTGGTGATTTTGCCATACCTATTATTTTTACCCTTTTTAGAAGGACTTTCTCAGAGATTTAGACTGAGATAACAAAACACATTATTATGTAAGAGGAGAAAAACAATAACTTTCTAGACATAGAACGCTTAAATTTTTCTCTACTTGAATAAATTAATGAATAATAGATTCTGAGACATTTTAGCATAATTTTATAATAATTCTTGACATTTATTCCACCTCTTATCTTTTTCAGAGCTTTAACAAAATTAATAACCTGACAAGAGGTGATGTATGGCTGTTGACTTAGGAGTCCCACTAAGACTTCTTTGTCAACACTGGTTTTAACTGTTGACCCTATAAAATTTCTTGGTACTGTCCATGGCAGTCAACTCCCAATTCGTTTCACACATGCAAGGCTTCCCTGTTGGCTCAGATGGTAAGGAATCTGCCTGCAATGTGGGAGACCTGGGTTTGATCCCTGGGTCAGGAAGATCCCCTGGAGAAGGGAATGACCATGCACTCCAGTATTCTTGCCTGGAGAATCCCCTGGACAGAGATGCATGGTAGGCTATGGACCAAGGGTCATGAAGAATCCAAAGTGACTGAGAAACTAACACTTTCACTTTTTACATGCAAGGGTAGAGAGCAGGGAGACAACAGCCATCAGAGGCATAGGAAATCTGAAATCAGAGGGGTTAATAACTTGGCCCTTTGGCTTATCCAAAAAGTGTCAGATAGAAAAAGCATATATCTAAAAGTGCATACCAATTATGTAAATACCTTGAGAAGGTTTTTATTTACTTCTACTCTATGAAATTTTGTTGTGGCTCTACATTATTGTATGTAATATATTCTGTGTATGTATACAACTTAAAAGATAGGTGTATACATGTACTCCATATAGTTGTTTCTGTATAGAAATGTCTCCTATACATAAAAAGACAAAAATAAGATTAAGCTCACCATATCTAATGGATTGCAATTCCCAGAAATCTAGTAGGATATAATAATGTTGGGCTTTCCATTGTGTTCCACTGAGCTGTTTGTTTACACATCCACCACTGCTAGACTGGCTAAATCTTGAAGTCAGATTTTCTGAGTCCTCCAACTTTGTTCTTTCTCAGTACTGTGTTGGATGATTTGAGTCTTTGCCTTCTCCATGTAAACTTTAGAATCAGTTTGTTGATATTCAAAAAGATAACTAGCTAAAATATTGAAGAAAATATGTTTAATCTCTAGATCAAGTAATTAATTTTGATTTCTCCATACACATATTTTAATGCTATTTAGTGAATGTTCTTAGTGGTGGACCTAAGTTATATATACTAAACCTTGTGGTAGTTACAATATTGGCATTTTGATTAATGAAGTCAGTGTGGGCTTAGAAATAAGCAGTTATATATTTGAATTCTAGATTACTTATTTATTAGCTATGTGATTTTGGCCAGATTCCTCAAACCATCTGAGCCATAGTAAAATAGAAAATCATTACATTGTATAATTAAATATTAAATTAATACAATATGCTTTACCTAAGTTAATCAATAACATGTTGCTTGCTATATTGAAATATTTCAATTAATGGGTGGCAGATTAATATAGTTGTACATATAAAAAACATGATGTGAGGGAGGGGGATATTGATATTATAATAGTTGATCTATTTTCTTATTTCCTCTTCAAGAAAAATGTAGGGATAAATTATTTTTAATTTTATCATCTAAATAGATAACATTTTAAAATCTCTCTGGACAGGAATAAGTCCAAAGCCAGTAGTAAATAGTCAAAACTTTAAACACTTAATAATAAAATGGAAATTTGAGTGAAATTTATCTGAACTTGTTTCCTACATCAAAACTGTTCCTAAAACTTTATCTATGCAGAAATTTTCCCTGGATTCATTCTCAGCTGAATAACACATCTCTTCAACTTACCTTTTATTTTATTTTTATTTTATTAGTTCTGGGGCAGCTCATTACTGACTGCATTTCAAACTTAGTGCAAATTTTTACCTGGGCATTGATAAGTCTGGCAATTCTGATTTATATACTTAGTGCCAGGCAGGAAACCTTCAACAGCAAAGATAGTTTTCAGTGATCACAGTAGGAGAGAACACTACTTGCTGGAATATTAACACTATTTGTCATAAATGAGAATTAATGATTTGTTCGGGTTGCCTAGAAATGTATTTTCACATGGATCTCTCACAGCTAGGAAATTATGCAAAATATCTGACGTAATGAAAGAGACATCGAATCAATGAACAGTATCAATAAAAATGAGATTGTATTATGCACTTTACTATTGATATTATTTTAAATGCATGTACATAGTCAAACAACAATTTTGCCTATTTAATGTCTGCTTGAGAGGGTACCATTTAAAAGCAAAATAAATTGTAAAACAGCACTATGAATAAATGTTGGCTATCTTATTTGTGAATGTAATATAAGAAGTCTACATAAAGAAATAAATCTAAAGCTACTTAGTGAAATGAGTTTGAAAATATGATTCAGTACAGAATTTCTCACTTTAAGAAGTTTTGTCTCCAAATAATATGATTCATAATGCCAACCCTCATATGAATTTGCATATGTTGGAATTAAATTGTATTCTTAGAGTTCTCATATATAATACTTAAACTGAATAAAATGCAGACTTAGAGTGTTTTGCTCTCAATACTATTGTATTTTTTGAGTTAAGCAATCTTATAAATTCTGTGAATCAATAATTTTAAAAGTTATTGAGCATACATTATCCACATGAACAGACATGGGCCCTGTTATCAAAGAGTTAGCCTGCTGCAGAGATTGATGGCTGGATAACAATTATAAAATATGTCATTAAACTGTATGCAAATTGTAAAGAAAACTGGAATGCCTTTAATTCTTTTGGGAAAAATATTAAGCTAACACTATGTCAGATGATGAAATGTGGAGGATGCAATCCAGAATGAAGTAATTACTATTAAAAAATAAAAGGAAATAATAACAATGAGAAGGTGGAGGAGGAGAGGAGGGAAAAAAAGAGGGGAAGGGGAACAGGAGGAAGGTAGGAGAAAAACAATCTTATTTGTGTAGATCACAACAAACTATGGAAAGTTATTAAAGAGATGGGAATAGCAGATCACCTTACCTGCCTTCTGAGAAATCTTTTTGCACCTCAAAAAGCAACAGTTAGACCAGACATACAACAGACTGGTTCCAGATTGGGAAAGGAGTACGGCAAGGCTATATATTGTCACCCTGCTTATTCAACTTATATGCAGAGTTCAGTTAAGTTCAGTTCAGTCTTTCAGTCCAGTTCAGTTCAGTCGTTCAGTCTTTCTTTACATTTGGTGTGGTTTTTTATTATGTCATACTTAACATGATGTGAGCAGAAGCAATGTGTGCTACTTGCAGATCCTGGCCAAAGAGGTAAGAGTGTACTTTTTTGATGTTCTTTCCTTTTTTTTACTGAGTAAAACCAGAAATGACCAAACGCTCCTGCTGTAGATAATAAATGATCTTAAGGAATGATAGAAGGACATTTAGAAATGCATCAAGCTATCTTGCAGTCATGAGCCATTCACTGGCAATTTAACATGAGAGAAAAAGTAAAGTATTTGTTCTGTAAGCTAGTATATGCTTCTTCTAGCTTGACCTTCTACCAATATGAAATCTAAACACATTAACACAAAATGAGGAAGAGAGTTATTGAAAGTCCAAGCTGAAATAGTTTTGAGGAAATAGAAGCAAGATNACCACATGCAAGCCAGACGGGCAGTGGGAATCTGCTGCTCGACTCGGGGACTCAAACGGGGCTGTAACAACCAAGAAGGGTGGGAGTCGGGCGGGGTGGGGGGCGGTTCAAGAGGGAGGGGACATATGTATACCTGCAGCTAATGCATGCTGCTGTGTGACAGAAATCAAACCAACTCTAAAGCAATCATCCATCAGTTATAAATAAATAAATATAATTAATAAAAAAAAGAATCTGCTTGTCAATGCAGTAGAGCCAATCCCTGGGTTGGGAAGATCCCCTGGAGGAGGAAACGGCAACCCACTCCAGTATTGTTGCTTACAGAATCCCACAGACAGAGGAGCATGGCAAGGCTACAGTCCACGGGGTCGCAAAGAGTCAGACACCGCTGAGCAACTAACACAGGTTTTAGTGAGCTGCATGTACAACGTACACTATACACAGCACCCAGGACCCTAGCTGGGGTGCAGTAGCTGTTTTAAGTGTTTACTGAACGCTCCGTCCAGGACAGGCCCACGTCTTCAGGTTACAGCTCCCCAGAGGCAAGGCCACTCCCCTCCCCCGTGCTTTAGTCTTCTCTCCTCCAAAGTGAAAGTGTCCGTTGCTTGCTCTGTCCTTTCCAACTCTGCAACCCCAGGATACTGCAGCCCTCCGTCCATGGGATTCTCCAGGCAAGAACACTGGAGTGGGTTGCCATGCCCTCCTCCAGAGGATCTTTCTGACCCAGCGATGGAACCCAGATCTCCTGCACTGCAGGTAGATTCTTTACCATCTGAGCCACAAACAGGTCTACATCTCTGAAAAGGGCAATTAAAACCCCTGTTCTGCCCACCTCCTGAGTTGTCAGGAGATCTAATGAGACAGGAAACGATATCAATGTGTTAGGTGTTTCAGGCAGAAGCCGGCATTCCCAAGCAGATCATCCCCATATCTCACCTTTGATGATAAACTCTGAAAATTCTTTCTGGACAGAGTTAATGTTACAGCTATACTGAGAGCTTCCTGCGTATCAGCCCTCAGCCCAGCCCCGACCTGTGTGACCTCCCAGGGCCTCGGGAGACGGGCCCATGAGAGGGTGTTAACACTGCACGTCACAGACAATAAAACCGAGGCTTCAGCCTAATGTGTGTATGTGTGGCTCAGTCGTGTCTGACCCTTGGCAACCCCCACCGACTGTAGCCCGCCAGGCTCCCCTGGTCCATGGGATTTCCCAGGCAGGAACACTGGAGTGGGTTGCCGTTCCTTCCTGCAGGGGAGCTTCCTGACCCAGAGACGGCTGTGTCTCCCGTCATCTCCTGCACTGGCAGGCGGATTCTTCACCACTGAGCCACCTGCGACGCCCTTCACTCTAATACCCCATCCCTTAAAAACAGGCTGCACAGGACTTCCTCACCACCCAGCTACAGTCTGCACAGCACTTTACCGTCTGCAAACACCTCAGTGGACACTCCCCACGAACCTGTGAGGTGGGCATCATCACCTCCAGGGAGGAGAGGAGAAAACAAGACCAGAGAGCCCCAGCAACCTGCCCCGGGGGTCCCACAGTAGAGAGCAGAAACGGAGACTAGATCGCGTGCCCAGCCCGGGCTGAGAGCGCTGTGCTATGCTTGACAACCCTGCTCCCCGGACAGACGGCAGTGGTGGGTCCTGGCCTGGGATCAGCCCCGGCAACCCTGGGTGCCCTGTGAGAAGTTCTAGGGGCCTGTGGCCTGGTATCTGGAAGTACTGAGGAACCACGCAGCTAAGCCTGGGGCGTGTGTGCGTGCGTGTGTGCGTGCATGCATGCGTGCATGTGCGTAGTGTCAGCTGGCACTGTCCACCCCCATATGCCCAGGACAGAGACTATGGGGGAGGAAGCCTAGGGAAACTGCCGTCCACAGGCCATTCTGGCCCAGGATGAAAGAACGTGCTGGAAAAGAGGCAACCAGCTGGGAACAGAACCCTTGGGGATGGCATGGCACGGCACGCTCCTCCCTCAGCCCCACCCTCACGAACCGTCTTTCAGGTCCCTGTGGCGGTGGGGGGCCGTCCGTCGGGGACTGTCTGCCCCCAGGCCAGTCGAAACGTATTCTCCCACGTGAAGGTCAAACCACACAGCCCGGTTCAATGATGAGTTTGTCCCCAGTGGGTGATTCAGGTGAGAAGCCTTCTGTGAAACCGCTGGAAGCACCATCAACCAGCACACCGTTTTCGTAGAGTCGCCTTCACCAAAAGACTCCATGGGCTTTCCTGGAGGCTCAGATGGTAAAGAATCTGCCTCCAGTGCAGGAGATCCCGCTTCGCTCCCTGGGTCGGGAAGATCCCCTGGGGAAGGGCAGGGCAACCCACTCCAGTGTTCTTGCCTGGAGAAGCCCGTGGACAGAGGAGCCTGGCGGGCTACAGTCCACAGGGTCACAGTTGGGCAGGACTGAGGGACTAACACTTTCACTTTCTTTCCCTTTGGTGAAGGAAACCGCAGGCTCTTTTCCAGCCCCAAAGCCAGCCTCATCCCAACTCCTCAGCCCTCATCCTTCCCCTCTCCCTGCTGGACCACCCCGCCCCCAGCTTCAGTCTCAGCCCCTCTCCAGACTCTGGATTCATCCCGGCCCTGGTCAGGAAGGAGCTGGGGGATTCCGTTCAGCTCCGTGGGATCTGAACACGAAGCGCATCCAGGCAGCGTTCCAACTGCAGTGACTGTAAGACAGGAGGGTGATCGCCATGCCAGGGCCCGCCACGGCCATGCTGATTTGGGTAAGTCCTCCTTGTAACCAGTCCATCCTAAAGGATCCAACCAGCCCATCCTAACGGAAATCAGTCCTGAACATTCATTGGAAGTACTGATGCTGAAGCTGAAACTCCAATACTTTGGCCACCTGATGCGAAGAACTGACTCATTGGAAAAGACCCTGAAGCTGGGAAAGATTGAACACAGGAGGAGAAGGACATGACAGAGGATGAGACGGTTGGATGGCATCACTGACTCAATGGACATGAGTTTGGGTAAACTCTGGGAGTTGGTGATGGACCAGGAGGCATGGTGTGCTTCAGCTCATGGGGTCGCAAAGAGTCAGACACGCCTGAGTGACTGAAGCACACTGACCTCGCGACCCCACTCCAGGCTCTGGGAACCCGTGTGCTAAACCCTCTCACCTCCTAGGCTCAGGAGTCCCTCTACCTTCACCCCAGCTGCACCACCTGCTCCCACACTCCCTGGGCCCGAGAAACTCCCCGAGCCTCCACGAGCACGAAGAGGCGCCAACAGATAAAGGCGCGACGATGCCACGGCCTTGGGTGGGAGACGAGAACCCTGCCCCCGGCTGGCTGGGGACAAAGCGCCCCTGAGCAGCAGGGCGTGCCCACCTCAGAAGTCCCTTCCAACCCCTGAGTGACTGACTTCACTAGTTTTCAATCCACGCTTCCCAGAGTGAAATAAGTTAGGAGCCGACGGGGCCGGCACGTGGCGGACGACTTCAGAACGCAGCTGGATGGCACCTTTCCTGCGGTTCACCCTGGTCCACAGGGCGGACAGGGGACCCGTGTCGGCCTTCAGAACATTCAGCATGGAGAGGGCCTGGGGTGGGGTGAGGGCATCGCAAGGGGTCTGTGGACAAGTGACAGAAAAGGAAGACAAAACCAACTCCCCCCCCCACCCCCCCAACTAAAAGAGCTCTAGGCCTGTGTGAGCTAAGGAAGAATTTCTTTGGAACCTGGGCTGAGGTTGACACCTGTCGATTCCTAGCTACTCCAAACCCAGACGTAGGGACGTCCTTACATACCTTAGAAGGTAACGAGGCGCCAGTCCTGGGTGAACACAAATGACCAGACCAACGGCAGCCAGGGAAGAGCAGGGGTGAGGGAAAGACTTTCCAAAAAGGAAAAAAAAACACCAGGCACAAAATAAAGGTGCAGAGACAGCAGTGTGGCCTATTTAGGAGATGCGCATTCAGGCACAGCTCTGCACCAGCCCTTTGGAGACACTGTCTTTTAGTCTCCCCAGCAAGCAGAAGCGGCAGGGCTATCGGCTCTGAGGAGCGGAGACATGAAACAGGGAACCTCAGACCACATGGCTACGGAACGGTAGCCCGAGTTTTAAACCACGTCTCTCCGAGACAACAGCAAGATGCGCAGGCAATGTGACCTGCATCTCCCTGTCCAGGCCAGCCGTCCCCAAAGGGGCCATTCCCCTGACCCTCCCTTTACATAGTCACAGGCGTGCCAACCAGGTCCCAAGACTGCCTGCCCTCGGGAATGGACCAGACCAAGGGGAGGGGACTTCTTCATGCCCCTAGTTAAGGAAAAGTCAGATACATAGAGAAGCATTTCTCAGGTGCACTGGGGTACCTGGTCTGTTATAAATGCAGATTCCTGGTCCATACCCCACAGCCTGTGGGTCAGGATCTCTGGGTACAGGTCCTAGAAAACTGAATCTCTGATAGTTGTTTTTTTCCCCAAAGGCATAGGAAGAGTTGAGAACTGCTACAGCTAAGAGGCTCAGGAGACTCTGGTTCAAAGCCTGGCTCCCCTGGCCATGCAACCCTGGGCAAGCCACTTCCGCTTCCCGAGCCTCAGCTTCTCCATCTGTCAGGTGGGAATTCCTTCACTCCAACTCATGTGGTTGCTGTGGGCATGGGAGGAAGTCAGGGAAGCTCGTAGGGTGTGCCCAGGTGTGGACCCTGAGAGACCAGTGCACCTTCCAGCCACCGGACTGGCCCTCTGTCCTGAGGGGCGGTCAGGGGTGGCAGGATGGACCCCCACACTCCCCGAGTCGGGGCAGGCGGGCCACCTGGCATCCAGATGGTGCCCTGCATGCCGTGTCTGTGCAGAGCCCTAGCCAGGCCTGACTCAGCCCCCAGGAGAGCGCCTGCCTGACTCAGCCCGCAGGAGAGCACCTACAGACGGAAGGGGGAGAGGGGTCTCCCCATTTCAAGGCCAAGAGGAAAAGATCACGGCAGGGAATTCTGGCTCAGCACACCAGCCTACCTCTCCTCCCAGCTAAAAGCTCCCTCTCAGTAGTGCCCGCGGGGGACAGTCTTCCAGTGGCAGAGACCCCAAGGGCTCCTTGGCTGTTGGGCACAGGAGACTCAGTTCATCTCTGTGCAGTTCACATGTGCGGAGACCCTGCTGTGTGCCAGGGGGCTGTGCTAAGTTCTGGAGGGGGACCCTCTCTTTCATGGAGAGCCAGAGTCTAAAAAGGAAACACACAAATCAAGCAAAACGTCAAACATGCAACACAGGCAACTTGATTCAGATTCTTGTTTTCTTGAAGAAACATCAAGGAGTCAATTCTCAGGATTTTTACAAACAAGAATAAGAAATGTTAAGACTTCATCTGATACATATAACTAACTCTAAAAAATAGAATTAAAAAAAAAAAACCGTTAATAGCGGGGAGAAAGCACAGCACAGAGGCTTACGGGGGCAACGCCTCAGACAAGGGGCACCGTGGACGGTGGGGCCAGGGTCCGACGGCCAGCCTCCTGCCAGCCACCTGCCCGTCTGCTCACCCTCACACCCGCACACAGCACTGCGCCCGCAGACCCCTGCGAACACGAGGACGAGGAGGGGCCTGCTCGCTGGGTGTGCGGCGCAGGGGACCTTCAGCCAGGCACACGGCTCCAGAGCAGGGGAGGCTGCAGAAAGAGTGCGGGCCGTAAGAGGAGGAGGGAGAACCCGCTGGGAAAATTCAGCTAACCGCCAAAAAAAGAAACAACGAAGGCTTAAGGGGAAGGTGGCGCTGGAAACAGGCTGAACCGTGCCCCTGGGAACGGAGAACGTGCGGAGCAGCCGGGACAAAAGCGACCGGGGGGCAGGGCTCAGAAGGCCGATGCTCAGGAGCAGCGAGGGGGCTGAACGCGGCTGAGGGGTGCAGCAGAGCTCTAGGGAGCAGAGGGTCCTGACAGGTGTGCCAGGCCTTGAGTGGGCTCCCAGCCAAGCATCAGGCTGGAAGCCTCTGGGACGGCCCTCCCCGCGCCCTGGTGGTAGGGAGAAGGCCACTCTGAGAAGCGCCTGGCCGCCCCAGAGACGCCCTTCCCAGCCCCAGGGAGCAGCAGGTCTCCGGGTGCCTGTGATGCTGAGGCTGGACTGGGAGGGGAGACGCTCCCTCAGCCCATTGTGGCACAGGGCACAGGGGCTGCTGTGATCGCCGCTCCAGCATCTTGAGGACAACTTGGGTTTTCAACTCAGAGATGTTTCCCTGGATCCTGGAAAGCTACAGCGGCTCTAGCCAATGCCTATCCAGGAAAAAAGCCCCCCCTCCCCCGCAACTTAGCTGTCAGGCTGAGCTGCAGAGATGCAAGCCCAATGCTCAGATGTTAGCAACTGACCAAGTCCTCTTTGGGGAAAAAGGACTGTGGAGAGCCAGCGCCTGGGACCCCAACATGCTTGCGGGGGGGTGGGGAGTCTGGGACCCTGGCACACTTTGGGGTGGGGGGCCTGGGACCCTGGGACACTGCAGGGATAGCTTGAAGCGGGTTCTGAAGCTCCCAGCAAAGCACACTCAGGTGACTGCGGGAGGCAGGCTGGAGAGAGAGCTGTCTGGGGGGCAGGGACCCCTTAATCTTATCCATGAGGTCACCACTGCCTGGTCCCTGGTGATCGGCTTCCTCTCACACTTGGATCCACGGATGATGCCCCGGGGACCCCACCCTGCGTCCTCTCTGGATAAGGGGGAAAGGACAGTGGTGGATGATAACCACGTCCTCCGATGTCTGAGTCCCCCCTATCTTTTCTGGAATCTTATCCTAAAAACACACGCCTTCTCCTTAACTAAGCCTGTGCATCTCCTTCCCCACCACCCCCGCTCCAGCAGCCCCTTCTGTGTCTCAGAATCCTGAATCATTCATGCTGACCATTATCTGATACCAGCCAGGGCAGAGTGGCATTGAACCCCGGGCAGCCGGGAGCTTAGCATCAGAGGCTGCCGGGCACCTCCCACCAGCGCTGAGCATCATGGTTTTGTTAACAATCCTCACGAGCGCTCCTCCTCGATGGGACCAACGGGGCAGGCCCTCTGGACAGCACCCTGGTCTCCAGCCACCTCTCCTATGAAAATAACCCAGTAAACACCGAAAAAGCTTTCAGTATAAATACGTTCACCTGAGCATGCTTTTTGATGCAGCAAGTGATTACTGAGACCCTGTATACACGGTGAAAGGGAATGAGTAGGTTAGCTGGGGCCACAACCACCCAAGGGTATATCTGTGCAGTCACTTGGTACTGCTGTATTCCCAGAGCCCAGCAGACACTCTCTGTACCCCTTTCACTAATCAAGCAAATCACTTAATACAATATGCAGTTATAAAATAAAGTGCAAGTGTTCGCTGCTCAGTCATGTCTGACTTTGCAACTCCATGGACGGTAGCCCGCCAGGCTCCTCTGTCCATGGGATTCTCCAGGCAAGAATACAGGATTGGGTTGCCATTTCCTCCTCCAGGGGATGTTTCCAACCCAGGGATGAAACCCAGATCTCCTGCATTACAGGTAGATTCTTTACTGTCTGAGACACCTGGGAAGCTAAGCAAAGTAACAGAGTTTATGCACAATGTAAGTACATCCTTGTTAACCCCTAGATACAGTCATATAAGGACCAGATACAACCTAGTGGTAGGACTGCTTATGTCAGCTCTGATTATGTCAGTCAGTAGTAGACTAAGCAGTCCATGGAATTCTCCAGGCCAGAATCAATAGGGGGCTGGATACTGGCGCTCCTTGCAGTCATTAGAAAGAATGGCGGTAGGACTTCCCTGGTGGCGCAGTGGATAAGGACCTACCTGCCCACCAGGGGACACAGGTTTGAATCCCACATGCCTCGGAGTGACTGAGCCCCTGAGCCACAACTACTGAAGCCCCCACGCTCTAGGGGCCAGAAGCCACAGCTCCTGAAGCCTGAGCGCTTAGACGCCGAGCTCCACAAGAGAAGACACCCCAGCGAGAAGCCTCCGAACCTCAACCAAGAGAATCCCCTACTCGCCACGACTGGAGAAAAGCCACACACAGCAGTGACGCCCCAGGGCAGACAAAAATCAGACACAGATACTTTTCTAAAATGAAGANCAACTCTCACATCCATACATGACCACTGGAAAAACCATAGCCTTGACTAGATGGACCTTTATTGACAAAGAAATGTCTGCTTTTTAATATGTTGTCTAGTTTGGTATAATGTTTAAGGAATATTTTAGTGTGTAGTTTATTTCTCAGTCTCTGAGTTCCACTAAAAATGATCATCTTTACATAGCTTATTTTCTGCAATAGAATCAATTTTTTATTCTGTAAGTTCAAAGCTAGGTTTAATGTTTGAGAACAGGGTCTTTTGTCCTACAATTTTCTTCCTTAACAAAGTAGCTGAAATTCAAAAAAGATACACTCTCTCTCTTTCTCTCTCTCTCTCTCTCACACACACACACACACAACTAAAAAGAGGACCCACTCTGAGCTTGTAATTGTTATCATTTCAGAATCCTTACTCTTTTTTATTCTGCTTGGTCTCTGACTTAGCTTGGCTGTCCTTAATTATCATTCACTTACTTCTTTAAACTAATTTTTGAATTCCAGTACCTTTCCAAAATCCATAAAGTTTCAGCCCATATTTTGTAAGAGCATAAGACTTAGAGACATATCCATAGTTTTAAAATCTCACTTTATACCTCTCTGGCTGTGTAGGCTTGCAATATTGTAAAGCACTTCTTAAAATTAGGTTCTTTGTCTTTTAAATGGGATAAAATTGTGAGGATTAATGATAAAATGCATATAGATCTATTTTAATGTACAGGTATCATAGTACTTAATAAATTACAGCAAAACTCTTTAAAGAATGTGCCTTGATTTCTGGTATATTATGTGCCAGAAAGTGGAGGTCAACTTGATTTCTGAGTTACTTTGATATTATTTTTCTTCCTTTTTGTTACCGAATAAATCAAAATTATCACCAAGATATGATTAATCGCAGTGCTTATTCGGTAATATAGCCTGATAAATTGAATCCTTTCTAATATCACTTTCTAGCAGCTTCTTAAATCCCAGTAAATTATTTTCTACTGTGTCTTTATATTCCTGCTGCTTTATTTTTTTCTGGTTCATATTTGAAAATAATTATAAAGCATATGACTGTTTTTGATACTGATACCAACCATCTCGTTCTTGTTTCTTGAATTGAATATAAAATTTTTGCACTATCCATGCTATTAATTCTACCTTTCTGATATGCCATGTCCACAATGTATTACTTCTGATTAGAGTAATATTATGCTATAGAGATATGTCTTCTCTTCTTAATTTTTTCTTTAATTTTAATGTTTCTATTTGTAACCATTTCACCTTTTTATAAAATAGATATTTCCTCATATTTTATTGATATTAGAAATTACATGCATTTAGAATATATGATTAGAAGTACATGGTATGATCCATCCCCTTATATGTATTGTTAATGTAATTTTTCTGAACCATAAGAGCCTCTTGATGAAAGTGAAAAAGGATGATAAGAAATCTGGCTTAAAACTCAACATTCAAAAACTAATGTCATGGCAACTGGTCCCATCAATTCATGGCAAATAGATGGGGAAACAGTAAGAGACTTTATTTTCTTGGGTTCCAAAATCACTGCAGATGGTGACTGCAGCCATAAAATGAAACCCTTGCTCCTTGGAAGAAAACTATGACCAAACTAGACAGCATATTAAAAAGTAGACATTACTTTGTCAAAAAGATCTGTCTAGTCAAAGGTATGGCTTTTCCAGTAGTCATAAATGGATGTGATAGCTGGACCATAAAGAAAGCTAAGTGCTAAAGAATTGATGCTTTTGAACCATGGTGTTGGAGAAGACTCTTGAGATTTCCTTGGACTGCAAGAAGATCCAACCAGTCAATCCTAGAGGAAACCAGTCCTGAATATTTATTGGAAGGACTGATACTGAACCTGAAGCTCCAATACTTGGGCCACCTGATGGGAAGAACTTACTCACTGGAAAAGACTCGATGCTTGGAAAGATTGGTAGCAGGAGAAGGGGATGATAGAGGATGAGATGGTTGGTTGGCATCACCAACTCAATGGACTCCTTGAACAAGCTCGAGGAGTTGGTGATGAATAGAGAAACCTGGCACCTGGTGTGCTGCAGTCCATGGGGTTGTAAAGAGTTGGACATGACTGAGCGACTTAACTGAATTCAACTGAATCATCTAGAATAATGTATAAGCCATCACTAAACATTCCCATGATATTTATTTTCATTCACTGCTGAGGCTCAAAAACATGAATTAAGATTTCCTGTTTATTTACATATTTTTGCTTTTAGACAATGAGGTAGGGTTTAAAAAGAGTTGTGAAATTAATGGTTGAACATTATCAACTTCATGATTTGAGAAGTTCTTTTGCACTCTGATGGAAATAGAATTCAGTTTCTTTTTTCATTTTTTGTCTTTCCTTTCTCTGTCTTTCCTCCTCCTTCCTTCTTTCCCTCCCTCCCTGCCTCTTGTCCTTTCCTTCCATTTTATGTGAATTTCTATGCCTTACACAAAAGTTATGACAAATTTAATGGGTTAAAACACCAGACAATTATTATCTGGAATCTAGTTGTGTAAATTAGAACTTAAGTACTAGTCTCACTTTCATAAAATAAAGGTATCTGGAAGTCTTCATTACTGGGCACAAGCTCCGGAGAAAATCATCATGGCCTTGACTTTCCTAGTTTCAAGAGGCAACCTAACTGTTCTTGGTGGTGACCCTCTTCCTCTCTCTTCAAAGTTAATATTATATTTCACTGATTATTCTGTAGTGCTGTTTCTCTGGCCCTGAGCTCAATAGGGCAAGTTCTCTATTTTTAAGGAATCTCATAATTAGGTTGGGCAGGCCTGGATAATCCAGGATAATCTCCCTATCTCAAAGTACATGACATAATCACATCTGCAAAAATCTCTTTCACTGTTTAAATTAACATATTGGTTGGTTGCAGAGATCAGGACTTGGACACTTTGGAGAGGCCATTGGTCAGCCTACCACACAGTGAAGTACATTTTGATGAAGGAGTACAGTACATAAATATTATCCAGCAAAGATCGGTGGCTAATATATTAATAAATTTAGGATATAATGTTTTAATCAGTTTTAGCAATCCAGTTAACCAATTTTTATATATCACTAAGTTATTTTCCCCCATAAACTTTTTAAAAGAATGTCTTGTACACAGATCCTTTGGCTGTGTGTTTCATAAATTTTGAATCTGGATATTAGATTATTTGCATATATTTCATGTTAACGTCAAAGTTTTGGAAATGGCTAGGTCTTTGAGTAGTGGTTCATCTTTTAAAAATACAAAGGAAACACACTGTATAACACCAACAATATTGAGGATAATTTGAATTTCTTTTTCGGTAGGAATTAATTTACTATGTGTTCTAAAAAATAGCATATTAAGGGAAATAAGTGATTTTTGGTTAGAAAAAAAGTTTAAAAGTGTGTTTTTTTTTCCCTGACCTTTGGGACTGAGGGCTTTAATTAACCTCTTAACCTCTGTGAGTTTCAAATAGAAAAGATATGGTTAACTTTTATTGGTAGTGGAGTATAGATTATAAGTAACCAACACAGTGAAAATTCAGTAGCTATAGGAAATGAGAAAATTGTAGTCATTTCTTTTAACTATGTGTCATTGTGTGTATTCTATGCATGAATGAAACCTTCACATACACAAAACAAAATTGATTTTTATCAAAACTGGCACAGTATCAGGCTCATCTAGGCATATCCTTCTACTTAGATTCTCTTTATCTTCTACTCAGTCATTTATGCCTCCATAAAATGTCAAATATCATACCCTAAATATTTAGCACTTGAGCTATCTTCTAAAACTTTGTGTTCTACCTGTTCTATGAACCTTCCCATAAAAGTTGTGTGTGTCACTGTGCTGTTTTGCTATTATTGTTTTTTAGTCACTCAGCCATGCCTGACTCTTTTGCAACCCCGTTGACTGTAGTCCACTAGATTCCTTTGTCCCTGGGATTTTCCAGGCAAGATTACTGGAGTAAGTTGCCATTATCTTTCTCCAGAGGATCTTCCCAACTCAGGGACTGAATCTGTGTCTCCTGCATTGGCCAGGGAGTCTTTACCACACTGAGCCACCAGGGAAGCCCTTTATTTCATCTACAATACTTATAATTCTTTGCTATAAGCTCATCTTAGCAGTCACGCTGCACTTGACAACTTGCCTACTTCTTTGCTTTGGGATGGGAGAGATGTCTGTCAGTGCCTGAGTATCTAGCTTTATTCCAGTGCGATTGGGATTTGAACAAACTGCTCTAACAAGCAACCTCCACTGAGGGTATTTTATAGCTTTCCCTAGTTGTCAGCTTCCCAGAGCACAGTCCTGCCTTTCTTATCCCAGAAAATGCCCTGCTGTGGACGTACAACCCCACCCCTTCAGCTCTTAAGTGGGTGCAGAAATGCATGGCAATTAGCAGCCTATTTCCAGGCTGGAAACCTAACTTTATCAAATCAGTTGTCTCCAGGTGCAGTGCCATTGCTCCAGATTTCTCTGAAATAACTCTGTAATGAAGGGTCTGACTCTATTTTCTGATGTATGGCTTTGACAACTTTTAAACCTCACCCTCCATCTTCCCACTCTGCCCTTCATCTGGACTTGTGAATGAGAATATCAGATGCTCCCTTCTCTGGCTAAGTGAGAGACTTAAAGTATACCAGCTCCTACCTACCTAGGAAAACCCTCACCCAGGCTTTACCTAACCTCAGTGAAAAAAAAAAAAAAAACCTGGCCCGGTCTCCTTTTCTCTTTTAAGCCATTTAGGACTTGCTTGAGAGGCCTGTCCTCCTCGCCACAGAGACCTCAAGTATATATGTAACACATCTTTTCATACCTTCTTCATACATGTCACATCATCAATCTCATTATCTGAACAGAATTAGGGGGGAAGTCCCCTGCTCAGATGGTAAAGCGTCTGTCTACAATGCGGGAGACCCGGGTTCAATCCCTGGGTTGGGAAGATACCCTGGAGAAGGGAATGGCAATCCACTCCAGTACTATTGCCTGGAGAATCCCATGGACAGAGAAGCCTGGCAGGCTACCGTCCATGGGGTCGCAAAAAGTCGGACACGGCTGAGTGACTTCACGCCACTTCACTCCCCTGCTCTGCTACAATACTATACTGTCCCAGAAGTTGCTGAATCATATCAAAATACTGTCTCTTGCCTTTCCCCATTATTTCTACTTGCTTCAATTATCCCATGGATTATTTTAGTTCCTGTTTTTATGAAGGTCTTACATTTGTGTATATGAACAAAATCTTGCATTTGCCAATAATTAAAATATTTTTTTAATTACTTAAGTTTAAGTGGAAGTAGTAAGGTCACAGAATGTGCTATCTTGATCAGAAGGCTTCTATTAAAATTTATACAATCCTTCTTTCTAACTCATATGTATATTTTTTCTAGTAGCTTTGCACTTATCTCAAACTATGAAGAAAATAATTAGATACAGGAGTACAGGTTTTATTATAACTATCAATTTAATATTGCACATCAGAAACTGTACTTTTCTTAATGAAGCTTCTACTTGTGCAACTATTACTATGTATACTTTGAAAACATCAGATGCTCTCTTCTCTGGACAAGTGGGAGACTCAAAGCATACCAGCTCTTGTCTACATAGGAAAAATAATTTTGTGGAAAAAAAGTAAATTATGGAATTGTCAGCCAAAATACATATTTTAGTAACAACATGTAGTTGAGGAAATTGTGTCTTAATTCTTTATTTATACTCATTAAATCAATCCTTTGAAATATTAATATATTAAATATTATTTTCATAATAAATTATCATTAAGTATTTATTGGATGTCAAGCATTTTTTATGAAAATTTTACTTGCCAAACATATTTTCCAGTGTTTGGAAATTTCATAGTTCTTCCCCTCCCACTGAACTTCTCACAATAAGGCATGTTAAAAAATATGACCATAAAATTAGCTGATATATCATTCTTTTTTTTTTACTTTAAAATTTTCAATAGATAGATTAATCATTTTCTCCCCTCCCCAGTACTTAAACTATTTAAAGAGATATTATCTATTTCTTTACTTATTGTTTTGGAATTACCTAGACAGTATCACCTGTCCCATCATGTTCATTTGATTAGGAAGAATCAATCCCAAATGATGCATTGGTAAACACTTGTTGAATACTTTCCAGTACTTCCCAGTTTTGGTCTTCAGATGATATCTGCAATGGATGCTTGTTGACAGATACCATTGGTGCTAACAACACCTGCCATATTGGGTTTTTATACAGAAAGTCATTGTTAACAACTAAGATAATCTCTTAAACTTTGGTGAATTACTGCTTAGTTGTCAAATAATCCACATAGAAGGAAGCACGCTGTGACATCATTGACTCTTCATATGAAAAAAGACATCTGCTGGACACTGTTAGTGTAAAAAATACTTTGAAATTTCTGAAAATGTGGAAATGTACAAAATAAGGTGAAAAAGATGCAATTAAATATATATATATCAATACAGCAATAATTTGTGTAAGTGTAGCAAATATTGGATTACGTAAAGTACATCATAAGAAAAGTTTGGTGTCATGATGTCAGAAATGGTAAACATAAAATAATCTGAAATGAGTGATGAGTACTAATTTCAGATTCGTTATTCTCTTCTCAAGCTATTTATAATGTATATCTACTATTACATAATCATTGTAACATTATTTTAATATATTTAATTTTATTTTAATAATTAGTTTGTCCATTTGAGAAAAGCTGCTTTCCACTTGAGAAACATGTTGCATACTAGCAAAATTAATAAGAAATTTATTTTCAAATAAATTTAAGTGGAAGTTGATAGATAGTATGAGATTTCCTTTTGAAATTTTTATTATTCTGGCATAATAGTCTATGGTTCATGGATAATTTTCATGTAATTCAATAGTAATAAGTCATAACATATAGTGGTTTATATATATTTTCCCCTGTAAAAGCCTATATGACTGAATTTCTGCTTCTCAAATTCCCAGTGTAATTATTCTAAGCATATAAACTTGAGAGAAAGCATTGCTAGAATACACTGTAATAAAATTGAAATCTCAAATTACACAGGAAAGCTTGATTTATGCAAGACATGATCATGGGATATTTGTTATTTTAATTTATTCCTAGTTTACTGTTATGAAATAAGAAAGCAATTTCAATAATATAAAAGAATATTTATAAAATGAAGTTTAGAAGTGAAGTAAAGTCGCTCAGTCATGTCTGACTCTTTGCAACTCCATGGACAATAGTCTACCAGGCTCCACCATCCATGGGATTTTCCAGGCAAGATATATACACACACACACACATATATATTCTGTATTAGTTTGCAAAGACTGCCATAACAAAATACCTCAGAATGGATGGCTTAAACCACAGAAATTTATTTTGCCACAGTTTTAGAATATAGAAGTTGGAGATCAGTGTTGCCAGAGTGGGTTTCTTCTTTGGCCTTTCTTGATGGCTTGTAGCTGACAGTCTTTTTTTTTTTTAGCTGACAGTCTTCTTTGTGTCTCCAAGGAATTCCTTCTAGGTGTATCCTAATCTCTTCTTCTTATAAAGACACCAGTAATATTAGATTAGGGCCCATCCTAATGAACCCATTTTAATTTAATTCCCTCTTTAAAGATCCTATATCTATATACAGTCCCATTCTGAAATACTGAGAGTTAGAATTTCAGTTCAGTTCAGTCACACAGTCGTGTCTGACTCTTTGCGATTCCATGAACCACAGCATGTCAGGCCTGTCTATCACCAACTCCCAGAGTCCACCCAAACTCATGTCCATTGAGTCAGTGATGCCATCCAACCATCTCATCNTGGCGTGCTGCGATTCATGGGGTCGCAAACAGTCAGACACGACTGAGTGACTGAACTGAACTGAACTGAAAAAGAAGTTATACAAATGAACTTATTTACAAAAACAGAAAGAGACTCACAAACTTAGAAAACAACTTTATGGTTGCCACTGGGGAAGAATGGGGGAAGGGATAGTTAGGGAGTTTGGAATCAGTATGTCCACACTGCTATATTTAAAATGTATAACCAACAAGGTCCTACTGTAGAGCACAGGGCATGCTGCTTAGCGACATGTGGCAGCCTGGATGGGAGGGGTGTCTGGGAGAGAATGGCTACATGAATCTGTGTGGCTGAGTCCCTTTGCTGTTCACCTGAAACTATCACAACATTATTAATTGGGTATACTCCAACATAAAATCTTAAAAGCTTAAAAAAACTTCTTACAAGCAAGTTAAGCAAAACCCTGAGAGCAAAGTAATGAATAAATGGAACACTTCTTTTGGGAAAGATGATTAGACTCTTTTGTTGAAGACCGCTGGAATTGAGAAAGTTGTAGTCCACCCTTTTTTTTTTTTGGTCATTATATTCCCCAAAGCAGCAAAATATTCTACCTTGGAGAACCTCAAAAAATGTCTTATGAATAAAATTGGAGTTGGAAAAATATAAATTCTAAAATTTTAATTTTCTGTTTTGCTTTTTAAATTTGAAGATATTTCAATTTAACCAAGATATTAGACCTTTTCATTACCCCAAATCCTTTCCTCAGTCAAAGGCAAGGCATACACTGACCAATTAATTCTATTCTAATTCATGTCAGAAACAACACTTCTCTTAAAAAGTAAGCAACACAATGCTGATAAGGATATAAAGCAAAAGAACTCTCATATATTGCTGAAAGTGAAGTCACTTAGTCGTATCCGACTCTTTGTGACCCCTTGGATTATAGCCTACCAGGCTCCTCCATCCATGGGATTCTTCAGGCAAGAATACTGGAGTGGGTGGCCATTTCCTTCTTCAGCAGATTTTCCTGACCCAGGGATCAAACCTGGGTCTCCCACATTGTGGGCAGATGCTTTACCCTCTGAGCCACCAGGGAAGCCCATATATTGCTATGGAAATATAAAATGCAATCGCTTTGAAAGAAAGTTTGGTGGTTTCTTAGAAAACTAAACATATTCTTACCATGTGGTCCAGTAATCTCCTTTCTGATTATTTACCCAAAGGAACTGAACATTTATGTTCACACAAAAACTTGCACCCTGATGTTTATAGTAATTCTGTATATAACTGCCAAAACTTGGAAGTAACTAAGATGTCCTTCAGGAAGTAAATAGATTAAAAAAAAAAAAAACTGTGGTACATCGAAATAATGGAATCAGTTCAGTTTGGTCCAGTCGCTCAGTCAGGTCCAACTCTTTGCGACCTGGTGAACCGCAGCACATCAGGCCTCTCTGTCCATCACCAACTCCTGGAGTTCACCCAAACCCATGTCCATTGAGTCGGTGATGCAATCCAACCATCTCCTCCTTTGTCGTCCCCTTCACCTCCTGCCCTCAATCTTGCCCAGCATCAAGGTATTTTCAAATGAGTCAGCACTTCACATCAGATGGCCAAATTATTGCAGTTTCAGCTTCAGCATCAGTCCTTCCAATGAACACCCAGGACTGATTCAGCATTAAAAAGAAATGAGCTTTCAAGCCAAAAAAAGACATGAAGGAACCTTAAATGCATGTCACTAAGTGAAAGAAGTCAATCTGAAAAAGGTATACACTGATAGATTCCAATTATACAACATTCTAGGAAAGGCAAAAGTGTGGAGACAACAACAACAACAAAAAAAAAAA
>SJYV01048260.1:0-17867 GCA_006410875.1 Neotragus pygmaeus | reverse complement strand
TCATCTGTCCTTCCCCTTGAACTCTGTCCTAATCCTCAGAAGTCTTTCCAGATCAGAGTCCCAAGAATACCCAGCTCACACTATCCCACTGCATCAGACTCTGCTTATAGAAGACACAGAAGGAGAGCAATATGTGAAGTAATCACCAAAGGAAGAAAATACAATGAGGGAAGTATCCAAGAGTCTGCCATTTGAAAGACATTTTTAAAACTCTACACAGCAGTTTGACCCAGTTATGTCTGACATAATTATTATCCTCAGAAAGACAAGGTTATGCTTTAGTAATCTAAAATCTCAATGACGTATAAGAATAAATGTTTATTTTTTCTGTTGGCTTAAATAGTAAAGAATCTGCAAGCAATGTAGGAGACCTGACTTCAATCCCTGGATCAGGAAGATCTGGAGAAGAGGAATGGCTACCCACCCCAGTATTCTCGCCTAGAGAATTCCATGGAGGAACCTGGCAGGCTACAGTCCATGGGTTGCAAAAAGTCAGATGCAACTGAGTGACTAACACTTTCATATGTTCAACGTAGTTCAGACATAGGTAAAGAAAGGAAAAAGAGACATAGCCAACCTCAAGCTGGCTCTCAAAGCCAAAGAAAATCAGATTTCCACTCCTGAGGTTCGAAGGGCAAGAATGTATTCTTTCTGCTGGGATGGGTATAAATACCACACAATGCCAATGGAATAGGAAAGTATAATTTGCCCCACAGAAGCAAANCCAAGGTAAGAGAAACCCAAGTAAGACGGTAGGTGTTGCGAGAGGGCATCAGAGGGCAGACACACTGAAAATGTAACATAGATTAATATGATACTTTAAACTTTCAAAAAGAGCTATCACCAATAGACGTTTGCACAGAGAGATGGTTCCGGGTTACACCCTCGGTGCCTGGGCATGGGTCCTGCTCCCAGAGTTGTACCTTCTCACTCCCATTTCCTCGTCCTGACATGAGACTGCTCTCCCTCCCATTCTGCCCTCAAATCCCCACCATGGACCGCCTTCCTTGTATTTGCAACTTATTTGACCTTCAGCTCATCCAGCGTTGTANGAGTTGTACCTTCTCACTCCCATTTCCTCGTCCTGACATGAGACTGCTCTCCCTCCCATTCTGCCCTCAAATCCCCACCATGGACCGCCTTCCTTGTATTTGCAACTTATTTGACCTTCAGCTCATCCAGCGTTGTATTTTATGCTTTGTAACCCAACTAATGTTAGCTCCTTGAGGCAAAGACCACATCCTATCCTGCCTCCTGTCCTTTACTCTCTTTTACAAGTTTGTTAGTTGCACGATTGTTCAGACTTGCCTCGGGCTCTCCTTAGAGTCATAATTGTAAAAGTTCCTGCAGCTGCTAGCCCTGTCTCCTTGGCAGTATCATTTCTATCAACAGAAAATGCTTTATTCAGTTTCAGACAGAGGAAGACAGTGTAGCTCAGTGTGCGGTGGCATTGAATGGCTTTATGGTGCTGGAGAAGACTCTTCAGAGTCTGTTGGACAGCAGGGATATCAAACCAGTAAATCCTAAAGGATATCAACCTTGAATATTCATTGGAAGGACTGATGCTGCAGTTCCAATACTCTGAACACCTGAAACAAAGAGCTGACTCACTGGAAAAGACCCTGATGCTGGGAAAGATTGAGGGCAGGAGGAGAAGGGGACGACAGAGGATGAGATGGTTGGATGGCATCGTTGACTCAATGGACATGAATCTGAGCAAACTCTGGGAGATGGAGGAGGACAGGTAAGCCTGGTGTGCTGCAGCCCATTGGGTCACAAAGAGCTGGACCTGACTTAATGACTGAACAACAACGGCCTCATGCAGGAGAGTCTACTCTCTGTGGTTGGCCTGTCTCACCCCAGCCAGAATGTTCCGTCATGGTCGTTAATGCTTTTCTTCTAAAGTAAAGAGCTCTGAGGGGTCAGTATGTGTGTGCCCAGTCATGTCTGACTTTTTCTGATCCCATGGACTGCAACATGCCAGCCTCCCCTGTCCATCACTATCTCCTGTAATTTGCTCCGATTCATGTCCATTGAGTCAGTGATGCTATCTAAAAAGTAATCTTGGGGTAATATCTTGCCTTTAAGGATGAAATTTACATCTTACTGTGGAGCTCCCAGAGGCTGACCTTGGGTCCAAGTGACCAGGTGTCCCAGTTTGCAGGAGTATCCCTGATTTTAGCACTAAAAAATCCTGAGTTCTGGGAAGCAGGACTAAATAGAATTCAAGAGGCCCTCCCCAAATAGAATTTAAGAGGTCTCTGAATCTGAATACAAAACAAATTATGTCCTTATTTTGATTGACCTGTAATTGAAATTAACAATTGCTTTCAATTGTAAAAGTAGGCAACAAATCAGTGATATTAGCAATATCTATGACATGGTTACCAGCACAAATCTCAGATATTTTATTACATTAAATTGAAGCAATATCTTAAAATATCATGTGTTCTTCACTATTTTGAAATAAATGGGTATTAAAGCCACCAATTTGATTCATTAGATCTCATTTAATGCATTAGTTTAAGAAAATATATTATTAGGTCAAAATTTTTGTTTTCACTATTTTCAGTTACATGCAATACAACTATTGCATTTTTTAAATTATGAGACATGGTCTTCAGGCTTCACTAGACTGCCAGAGATCTAATAGCTCAAATAAGGTTAAGAATTGTAGAGGCACCACACAATACCTGAAAACCTAACTTCTTGGTATTGGAATTTACAGAACAATGTACAGGGAAAAACATTATCTCATTTTCTCCACCACACTCTCAGGTGGTTACTAACCTCCAAAGGTCATGCTGACAAAGTCTATGCATTTAACCACCAGACAATCTGAACTTCCTGCTTCCCAGGTGACGCCCCGGTGAAGAATCTGCCAGCCAACGCAGGAGACACAAGAGATTCGGGTGTGATCCCTGGGTTGGGGAGATCCCCTGGAGAAGGAAATGGCAACCAGCTCCAGTATTCCTGCCTGGAAGATTCCATAGACAGAGGAGCCTGGTGGGCTGCAGTCCACAGGGTCAAAAAGAGCTGGACACTACTGAAGTGACATAGCACAGCACAACACCTATATTCTATCAAACAATAAATAATAAATCGTTAAAAACCCCAGAAGTAGTAAAAGCCCGATATGTAAAGGTGTTTATGCTTTTCCACATCTGAAATGTCAAGACTGGAGCGTAAAGAGATAGGCACTTACTCCTCGGCAGATGACAGAATTCACACGCATTGGTTTCTAGTCTGGGTGTTTCTGGGCAATACTCTCTATCATTGTCTCCATAGTGGGGGAGATACAAATGGAGAGAGAACATCATAAATCAGTCAGTTCTCTCACAAATCAGTAAGTAAATTTAACACAGCAGTTCTAATAAGAGTTCCAATCAGATTTTGGGAATAGAAGGCAAGAGCAAGCAAAAAACAACCTAACTTGACAAAGTGACAATTAAATTCAGCCCAGAGACTATCTATGCAAAAAACCACCAAAAAATTCTTGGAAAACAATTAGTAATGAATGACTAGCTTTGGTAGATATTAAAATGTATAGAAAACTACCATAGTTAACAGTGTAATATTAGTGAATGAGGAGACAGAAAAAAATCAATATATTCTGCTCTAGAATAGAAATTCTGAAAGCAGACCCAAGAATTCAGTATGTAATTACAATGATATTTTAAATCAGTGATCACATAAATGTTATTGAAAAAAAGGCTCAGTGTCTGGGAATAACTAGTTCATAAAGTTACAGTCATTGATGTTCCCAAATATGAAGAGGTATGGGGGTTTGTTTGTTTTTGGTGGTGATGGTGTTTTAACAAAATTTTTCATGTTTTCCTCCTATTATATTCATCTTTTGTTTCATTTACCAGGTTATTCAAATATTTAATCACCTTGCAAATAGTCACTTCCCCAAAGGGAGCAACGTTTTTACTGGTAACTTTTTTTTTAATTCGGTTGCCTGAGGTCTTAGTTGTGGACTTCCCTCATGGCTTAGCCAGTAAGGAGTCTGCCTGCAATGCAGGAGACCCAGGTTCAATCCCCGGGTTGGGAAGATCCTCTGGAGAATGAAATGGCAACCCACGCTAGTATTCTTGCCTGGAGACTGCCAGGGACAGAGGAGCCTGGTGGGCTACAGTCCACGAGGTCACAAAGTCAGACACAACTGAGTGACTTTACCTCTTTCCTCTCTTAGTTGCACATACAGGATCTCCAAAGCATCATGCTAAATCTTTCATTATGCCTCACAGACTCTAGTTGCGGCCTGCGGGCTTAGTTGCTCCGAGGCTTGTGGGATCTTAGTTCCCCCAACCAAGATTGAACCCATGTCCCCTGCAAGGCAGATTCTTAGCCACTGGACTACCAGGGAAGTCCTCTTACTGGCAAATTTTTAAGAACTGGATTTCTTTCATGTTACTGCAATGGAGAAGCCTGGGGACTAGTGTTCAGATAGTTCTGTTAGAAAATTATTTACAAATATTCAGTGAATGGGAATTAAGTCCCTTCTATTGGCCAAGCATCATGTCAGGTACTGAAGATACAAAAGTGAGTAAAGCTTAGCCCTCCCTTCAAAATGCTGTTTACCTATTAGCAAGCCTGTCTGCAGTATATACCATCTCGTTGCTTACTCTTTGATCATGATTTGGGCATAGTAATAGTAGCATATTGGGTAAAAACAAGATATATCCAGTAAAACAGGAAGCACCAGAAAAATCATTCAATACAGTTTTTGCTTATTAGATCTCTGCAGAGAGATTAAGCGGGACTGTCAGATTTTGATGCCCACATCCGAAGATGCTCATCCAGCAGTCTTGCTGAACCAGAGAGATCCTCCAAGTTCTCCCCTTCGGGCCACAAAGCAGGCACAGCTGGACGCTTCATCATGGCTCTGCCCTCTCCCTGAACAAGTCCAACAAGCCGATGGAGCTAGGCTGTGACTTACAAAATATGGCATAATTGTAGACTGTAATCATCATGATGATAGCTGACTTGATAAGAGAGGTCAAATCCCATTTTTATATCCTGAGTTTCTAAAATATTGTTTCGTCAAAAAAATCAATTTCTCATTTTTCTAGCGTTAACTTGAAAAGGGTATAATTGATCATGCCTAAATCCCTTACATCACCCAGGCCTGTGTGAAAGGCTCGTGCCAAGAAGCCACTTGAGCGAGGGCCAGGCAAAGCGGCAGTTGTCATCAGCATCTCACACCCATGGGCCCGAACAGCTTCAAAGCAAGAGCTTGTTTTACATCCTTCACTTAAGACTGTGGGGAAAATGCAGGCTGGTGGAATACAGATGCTCAGCTGGCTCATTTGGGTTTTGTGGTCCAATTTGTGGATGGGATATTTATAAAATCCGGTGATTACAATGCCATCTCATTAACATTCGTTAAGTGAAGACCACAAAGTGCAGGATAGGCATCTCTGGTCCGAGGGGAGGAGGAAGAAGATGAAGGCGAGATGGGGTTTCCTACTTCAGCACAGGCCAAAAAGGACTCCTCCCCGCTTCCTTTAAGTCAGACTTCAAAGGGAAAAGGGAGGAGAGAGAAAAGGCAGTCGCTTTGCCATTCATCAGGTACATTTGATCCCTAAGCAAACCAGGTCCGAGACCAGCCTACACTGATTTCCCCGTGAATGCTCGATTCCTTGTATGAATTAGCCGAGGAGACACCTCTTCCAGGATGTCTATCTAGACTGAACTTACTCCATGTGATGTCTGCACCTTCAGTGAGGCTGAGCTCAGAGTTTTCAGCACAAAGTTGCTGTTGCTGCCTTGCGACTGGTCTCTGCTCCTGTCCCTATGGGGGACACACGGAGTCTAACTGCTTCACCTAAAGTCTAGCTTGTCTACCTAACTGCAACTGCCCCTGAAACAAATGCTATCAGAGAGAACGCTTTCACGTAAAAGCAGTTCTTCCAGGAGCTAAGTGCAGAGTGAGCACCATAAACGCTGAGGCACATGTTATTTTGCCAACTTCCTGGCAAAGGTCCTAAAAAGAGGAAGGATGTGACCAGAAGGTCTCAATGGGTGGGGAGCTGGGTGTGCAAGATGAGAAATAGATCAGAGAGTTAACCGCCTCACAGACCCATGGGGAGCACCACCGTCAGAGAGGAGAGTTAAGCAGGCACACCGTTCTGGAGTAGAGAGGAAAAGAGGGCAGCAAAACGGAAATCACAAGGTAAGAAAACCAAGCTTGGTCAACACTCACCCATTCACTCGGTGAAGAATCCCCAGTGCGTGAAGAATCCCCATAGCAGTGCACGCCCTCTGACGCCAGCGGTCTGTGTTGAGTCACTGTGTGTGTGTGTGTGAAAGGTTACTCAAGCATGTCTGACTCGTTGCAATACCATGGACTGTAGCCCACCAGGTCCTCTGTCCACGAAATTCTCCAGACAAGAGTACTGGAGTGGGTAGCCATTTCCTTCTCCAGGGGATCTTCCCCACCCAGAAATCAAACCTGCATCTGCCACGCCTCCTGCATTGGGAGGCAGATTCTATACCGTTGAGCCAACCAGGAAAGCACTGCTCTGCAGAGCTGCTTTATTTCCAGAATCTCAGCAGAGGATGAGCTGCAGCCACCCTCAATGGTGAATGCTATTTTCTTTGAAAATAAGGAAAATATGTGTGAGTTGACAGTCTTCTAGGAGACCATATAAACCAGACACTGTAATGAGCCAACCAGCGGGAGAGGAAAAGGTATCAACGGGGCTCTCTAAATTATGGTTCCAGACTTGTTTGAAAGGGAAAGGAGGCTGGTCCAAAGAATTCCTAGATTGAAACAAATCCTCAGACTCTCTCACATGTCTGGAGCCCCCGACGCATATGGTTCCTGGAGCTAGGGCAGTGGGAAGCCACTGAACAATGTAAAGTTAAAAAGAACAACACGGCAAATATCAGGCTTAAGCAGCGGAAGCTGCTCTGGCACTTCTTGCCCTAGGACTTGCTGGCAATGAGGAAGCCCATTTACGTAGCCAACCTGTGTGTAGTTCTAGGTCCAGTCTGGGACGAACTCTTCTAGCTTTGAGAAGCCTGGTTACGAGCAGTCCAAATATAAACCCAGTTTGTGGACCTCATTCATTCCTTGAACTAATGCCTCCAGGGCACATGCTCTGCACTGTTACAGATGCTGGGGACACAGCCACGAATAAAACTGACTTCTTGCAACTCACACTGCAGTGAGGCGAGACAGGCAATAAACCAACAGACAAACACTGGAGAGAAAGAAGGATGGAAGGGGAAAGAGAGACGAAGGCGACTTCTTCCTTGCATGCATCTTGATCTAAAGTTAAAAACTGGGACTACCCCGGTGGTCCAGCGGTTAAGAATCCACCTTGCAGTGCAGTGGACATGGATTTGATCCCTGACAGGGGAACTAAGATCCCATAGGCTGCCAAGCAGTTGAGCCCACACGCCTCAACTAGAGAGTCACTGTGCTGCAATGATGATCCATCCCATGGTGCTTAAAACAAGACCAGATGCAATCAAATAAATAAATATTAAAAAGTAAATAAATCCAATTGAAAGCTAAGGTCACATGTTGAGTGACAAGGCGACCTGAATGACAAGAAGCCCGCCATGCAAAGACGTGATCGTGAGCTACCGCTTCCTATTTCATAGCATCACATACCTTCCTTACTGAGAAGGACCTCAGAGATCATATCCAGTGCTCTCAGTTTATGAGACTCAGGGAAGGAACGTGTGTCTCCAAAGACATGCTGAAAAGGAATCAGGACTCTCTACTCATGGACTTCCCTTTTAATTTTTCGGAAGGTCTAAATAGACAAGTGATAATTATTCAAAAAATATACATTGAGTTAGAGCTATCTTGGTGTTGGAGAAGACTCTTGAGAGTCCTTTGGACTGCAAGGAGATCCAACCAGTCCATTCTGAAGGAGATCAACCCTGGGATTTCTTTGGAAGGAATGATGCTAAAGCTGAAACTCCAGTACTTTGGCCACCTGATGCGAAGAGTTGACTCATTGGAAAAGACTCTGATGCTGGGAGGGATTAGGGGCAGGAGGAGAAGGGGACAACCGAGGATGAGATGGCTGGATGGCATCATGGACTCAATGGACGTGAGTCTGAGTGAACTCCGGGAGATGGTGATGAACAGGGAGGCCTGGCATGCTGCAATTCATGGGGTCGCAAAGAGTCAGACACGACTGAGTGACTGAACTGAACTGAACTGAGGGAGGGGGATGGGCACTGTGATGGCCACTCTCCAGAAACTCTCTAGAACTGACAGACCTGTAAATGAGGTAAGCAGAGACCCATCCTGTGCTCACTGGGGGGCCTATTTGGCTCGCATGAGGGGGCCTCAGCCCAGAAGAATGAATGGAGGAGATGGAATCAGAAGGGTTATGGTGAGCAGCAATCCAAATGGGGAAGCATGTTGGGAAAGGTGCAGGGGAGAGGGGGAGTGAGGAGGGAGAGGGGGAGTGAGGAGGAGGAGGGGTGCTTGAGCAGCAGAAGGGCGGGACACCAGGCCCACCAAGCCCAGATGGAGGGACCTCAGACATAGGACAGACTTTGGGAAGAGAGGGCCTTCAAGGAATGTGAATGTCACCAGTCTCACCCCTTAAAATGGTCTTGCCCACCAATCTCACGCCCTCTGCATAAGCCTCCAGGTCTCCCTGTAATTTCTCAGTGATTTTAGGAGGACGATTCCAGATGGTTCTGAGCTCCTGAACATTCGCAGTACCTGCTGCCTCCCAGCTTGCAGAGTCTGACATGTGCGCCAACGTCAGCTTCCCTGGTGGTGCAGACGGTAAGGAATCCACCTGCAGTGCAGGAAACTGAGGTTCGATCTCTGGGTCGGGAAGATCCCCTGGAGAAGGAAATGGCAACTGGCCCCAGTATTCTTGCCGGGAGAATCCCATGGACAGAGGAGCCTGGCAGGCTACAGTCCGTGGGTCAAAAGAGTCAGACACGACTGAGTAACTAACACTGTCACTTTCATTCAGCTCTTCTTGAGCCTTTTCCTCATCCCCTTGACCTTTCCTCCCAAGTTCTGCACTGGGTGCTCCACATGTACCAGCTCAGAATAGCGGTCATTTCTGCAATCGTTTACTCGGCATTTACTTAAATGCTATATCCTATATGCTAAGCATGATTTTTCTTTTTCTTTTTTTTTACTTTTTGACCATACCTCAAGGTGTGTGGGATATTTAGTTTTCCAACCAGGGAACGAACCTGGGCCCCCTGCAGTGAAGTATGGAGCCTTAACCGCTGGGCCACTGGGGAAGTCCCGAGAATATCTCATTTAATCCTCTCTCCCCATGAGAGATGGTTGGATGGCATCACGGACTCAGTGGACACGAGTTTGAGTAAGCTCTTGGAGTGATGGACAGGGAAGGATGGTGTGCTGCAGTCCATGGGGTCGAAAAGAGTTGGACACGACTGAGCAACTGGACTGACTGATTGACAGTGTTTAGCTAGCAAGCTGAGTCTCAGACAGGTTAAATAATTTGCCTAAGGTCACACAGCTGAAAAGCTTTGGAGCTAGTATCCAAGTCTTTTGAACAGAGAAACCCAAGAACTTTCTGATTTTTACTATGAACACTTTCAAGTAAAAAACTGCATAAAAAGGAAAAAGAAAAAAAAATTTGCCTCCTTCATAATTCAGCCTTGGCAAGCCCTATCAATTTAGACACTGGAAGTATTTTGACTTTCTCTGAAATTCTCTTTCTAGCGTATGGCCAAATTCCCTAGATGCTGCTGAACTATGGGCAACTTATACCAGCATTTCTTCCTTACAAGCTATTACTTAAGCCTTAGTCCAAGAAATACAGAATTTATTACGTCTCTGAACTTTCCCAGAGGGCAAGGTACCATCACATCTTTTGGAGACCAAAAGAAAAGAATTGTTAAAAGATTGAAGTGGTCCAACAGGTATGAGGCACGAGCAGGTTCAGAGGCTGTGTAAGCAAGCGGCACAAACCCACTCGCCCTCCAGGGCTGCTGGCTAGCTCCTCTCCTGAGGCCGCCTGGGGAGCCTCAGGCCCAGTGATGTTGCTGTATACAGCCTACTCTGGAGGCCCAGAAGACAGCAGTCTTCTCCAAGGGCAGAGCTTCAAATGACACACCAGTCTTCCACTTTGTACAGAAAGACAAGGGGTCGGGAGCTAGAATCTCCATGAACTCGTGGTCAGTGGCCTAGCTGGTTAGTTAGGGGGCTGCTGCTGCTAAGTCACTTCAGTCGTGTCCAACTCTGTGCAATCCCATAGACGGCAGCCCACCAGGCTCTACAGTCCCTGGGATTCCCCAGGCAAGAACACTGGAGTGGGTTGCCACTTCCTTCTCCAATGTATGAAATTGAAAAGTGAAAGTGAAGTTGCTCAGTCCTGTCCGACTCTTGGCGACCCCATGGACTGCAGCCTACCGGGCTCCTCCATTCATGGGATTTTCCAGGCAAGAGTACTGGAGTGGGGTGCCATTGCCTTCTCTGAGTCAGGGGGTTATCAGGAGCCAATCTGGAGGCCTGGGAAGAAACAGGTTTGGGAAGAGGCGTTTGGATGACCTAGGGGAGAGGGCACGAATGCTGAAGACTTTTGTATCACATGTTAATTCTCACCAGAGAGCATCTCGGGGGGCAGACATTACACAACCAGCAGGACAGAGTGAACTGGCCCGTCCCTGTCATCAGTCACCCCAGGCCTGGACAGTGCAGGAAACACAGAAGCCACGTTTGCGGAGCTGAAACCTAAGCATGAAACCAACTGCACAGGCTCCCACTTACCAAGTGCCAGCACCGAATATCACCAGGTAGCCAACACGTGGCACCATCCTTCAAAGAGATCAGCCAGCCACCCAGGAGCAAGTCAACTATCGGGTGTGCCACAAAGTTGGCACGGGTTTTCCATAAGACATTACGGTATCATCACCCAAAGACCCACAAGAGTGTCTGATCCACCAACATAGAGTTCCACAAAACACTACCTCAAACCAAGGGGCCCACCACCCAGCAGAGGTGCTGCGGCAGGGAGCATAGGGCCATGGGAACCGCTACTCTGATTACACACCACTTCACTGAAAAGTCTGCTGTGAACCAGCAGTGGAATGTCTCTTTGGTGACACAAGGGGCCGTCCCAGAGATGGTATTCTGTGAGGGTGGCAGGATCCTCTAGGACTGGATATACACTCTTAATGACTGGCACGTGGTCCTGTGTGCCCTTGAGGTAGAATGCATGGGTCCCGAAACCAAGAAGTGGAACTATCTACCGCCCCTGCCCCCAGGAACCCACTTGCGATCCACACAAGCTTAGGCTCTGAGGGTCTCTAGGTCCTAACTCTCAAAGAAGGGAAACGATTTCCTGGGCACACAGTAGGAGTCTCTTTGAATTTTAGGCTCCAGCTGCCACCCAACTACTTGGGGGTCCTCATGCCAAGAGACCAGCAGATCGGCAAAAAATTCAGCCACATGGGCAAGTAATTAACCCTGCCTGCAGGGGGAGCTTTACTTATGTGCTCTACACATAAGTAAAGAGTATGTCTGGCAGTCAGGTGACAGCCTCAGGCTTACCATTTAATGGTAGATGGATAAGACCAGCAGCCATACCCCAAGAAGGGCACAGGAATAACCAGGAGTTCAGGACCCTCTGAGAGGTAAGCCACCTAGCCCAGCAGAAGGGTTAGCCAGAATTGAGAGAAACCTAGAATGAATGGTAAAGAAGGATCATACAAGTATTAGTTACAGCCTTGAGATCAACTATGGCTGCAGGAGCTATGTATTTCCTACTAAGCTTCATTTGTAAGTTCCCAGGAAACAAGACCAATAAAAATGTGATTTAAAATAAATGTTCCCGGATAGGGGAAATTTATTATAAAAATCAAGTGGATTTGACAAACCTAGACAGTGTATTGGGCTTCCCTGGAGGCTCAGACAGTAATGAATCCACCTGCAATGCAGGAGACCTGGGTTTGATCCCTGGGTTGGGAAGATCCCATGGAGGAGGGCATGGCAACCCACTCCAGTATTCTTGTCTGGAGAATCCCATGACAGAGGAGCCTGGTGGGATACAGTCCATGGGGTCACAAAGAATCGGACACAACTGAGCAGCTAAGCACAGCACAAACAATGTATTGAAAAGCAGAGACATCATTTTGCCAACAACGGTCCATGTAGTCAAAGCTATGGTTTTTGCAATAGTCATGTACAGATGTGACAGTTGGACCATAAAGAAGGCTGAGTACTAAAGAACTAATGCTTTCAATTTGTGGTGCTGGAGAAGATTATTAAGAGTCCCGTGGACTGCAAGATCAAAACAGTCACTTCTAAAGGAAATTAGCGCTGAGTATTCACTGGAAAGACTGAAGCTGAAGCTCCAATACTTTGGCTACCTGGTGCAAAAAGCCAACTCATTGGAAAGGACTGAGATGCTGGGAGAAGACGAAAGGCAAAAGGAGAATGGGGTGGCAGAGGATGAGATGGTTAGATAGCATCACTGACTCGATGGATGAATGTGTGCAAACTCCGGGAGACAGAGGACAGGAAGCCTGGTGTGCTGTAGTCCATGGGGTCACAAAGAGTCAGACATGACTGAGCAACTGAACGACAACAAAAAGTGGATTTGAGTGGCACTGGCATGGACTGTAGTGCACACTAGGGCACTCCACCCAGGTCCCCGCTTCAGGGTGGACACACTCACAGCTCAGCTGCTAAGAAGACTGGATGCTGCTGACTCACAGCTGAGCTTCCCCTGGGGATCTGGCTCTACCGCTGGGATCCGCCGGACCCAGAATCACAGCTCCTCCGAGGGGACAACCTATGGCCAGCAACTGGCTTGTGGAGGAGAACAAGGGTCTTGTCCTCACGCCTCAATATGGTACATCTGAGGGTCATCTGAGCTCCAGAGCTCCCTGTAACATCAGCTGGGGTCCCAAAGCCACAGAAATACAGGTCAGTGTCTCCCTCAGCGCAGTCCTGTCTTCCCCATGACCTTATAGATATCTCTCCTGAATACATTTGGAGCAAACTTTCCGCAGAAAATCTGTCTCAAAGTTTATTTCCAAATACCCAATCTAACATAGCCATGCTCACACACATCATCACATGGCCCAAACAAGACTGCCCTGGAACAGCCAACAGGAGGTTTCTTACCATTGGTCTGTCTCCTTAACAAAGTTCTCCACTTAATCAAATATACCTGCCCTCTTAAAATCTGGGGCGGGGGGTGGGGGTGGGGCGGGTAGTTCTCCCTCCATGTCTCAGTCTAATCCATGAGGCTTCATGAGTTATTGAACAAATCCATGGCACAGTATCTTGCTTCTTTCAACATAAAATGTTGACCTTAGATATAAAGATATAAACCAAGGGTTGGTATAAAGATAGTACATTAAAGACACTTAATGTCAGAAAGTTCACATGCTGGTATCAATGTAGTCTATAAGAAAGGGTTAAGAAGACTAGGTCATTAGGTCATATAGCCTTATGGAAGTCATTTAACCTTCAATGAGCCTGTCTCCTAAACTATGTTAAAAGCTTTTTTGGACTACTGTCAGAACTGCCATGAGGATCTTATCTGTAAAGATAACAGTACCTGCCTAATTCTTAGAATGAGGCTTCTTGGAAAGACTAACTGAGGTGATATTTTACGATACCTGGAACACAATAAATACTCCACATATGACTAGTATCAAATGAAAAGAAGTAATTCAAAAATTACTTTGAAACTGTAACATGGTACAAAAATGCCACCATTTTTGAAAGCAGCACAATATATTCAATAGGGAATGTTTTACATTTCTTCAGAGGTTTGGCCATATCTCCTTAACATCATTTAAGTTCAAAGTATCTAGTGCAGTGTTTTGCTACTGGGCAGATGCTTAAAATTTTCTCCCTGACTTTCAAGAATCAGTAATACCAGGCCTTGGCACCCTATGAATATTGGCAAGCATAAATGCTTCGGTAATACTCTGTAGAAGAGAGATTTTTTTTTTTTTCTGGATTAGAGTACAAAAGGAGAAGGGAAACTACATTTCTCGGATTCACATGAACAGTCACCCAGAGATTTCAAATGTCTTTTTATTGGTCTGAATATATTCCAATCAAGTTATTTCTAATCATCTGCTATCTCAGGGTCCTGGTATATGTGCACCCATTTCCCCTTATATTTTATTAAATGAAGGATCAAGGATTACGTCTATCCTGTGCGCCAAATTTTTAATGGAAACAAAATCCTCTGAGGATTATCTTAAATCCGGGTAATATTCTTAAGTGGGACCTGAACGCAGCCTAACAGTTGCAAGGTTAGAAACCCATCTCTCCGTCTCCTTAAAGTGACTCCGTGAACTCATATCCCTGGGTCACTGAACCACTTCAATACTGGCATATGTATTATGAGGAAATACACAGATCAGAATTCAGAAAACATTCAAACACAATGCCAGAACAGGATGATCAATCCAACCCCATCAACCCAATCCATTTCATCTCACCTTTAAGCAGCCCTAAGCTCTGTATTCCCGCCCTGTAAGGCTAGCTTTTGCGTTCACCCCTCCTCTCCTTCTCTTTATCTGTGTGTAACCCCGCTCTGACTTAGCCTTCTAGCGCTGGGACCATCACAAATCTCGCCTCCTATATGTGCCGTCTTCCCCTCCTGACTGAGCACACCTGTGTATGTGCTCAGTGGCTTCAATCGTGTCTGCCTCTTTTTGACCCCATGGACTATATAGGCCCACCAGGCTCCTCTGTCCACGGAATTCTCCAGGCAAAAATATGGAGTGGGCTGCCATTTCCTCCCCCAGGGGATTGTCCCAACCCAGGGATGGAACCCATGAGCCTCATCCTGCATTGGTAGGTGGGGTCCTTACCATTAGTGCCACCTGAGAAGCCCTCTGTGTGCCTTCCTAGTGAACAGTATTTTCTAGAACCCATCCCCCTTTCTGACACTTGGAACGTCCCTTCCCCTTGCTCCCACTGTGAGTGACCAGCCCAGAGGCCAGGCCAGGCGCTCTGCTCGGCACCGGCTCCCTTCCACGGGATTGAGCCCGAGGCACGCAGAGCCACTGGCCATCACTGAAACAACTCTGATAGTTCTGTGAGATCTCCCCAACACACTGAGCTGCATTTGGTGTTTGATTGACAGGTTTCCATTTCACAGAACAAATATACCGCAGAATTTAAAAAACCATTCCCTTTATAAAATGTTCACATTAATGTCTACATTGATACCACACTGAAAGACTTGTAAAGTCCACTCCGTTTGGGACACGGGCTTCCATAAATTCCAGCACTGATGCCTTAACTTGGCTTTTGTCTGGAACCTGAAAGCACCCTTGGGAGGCGCCATTGCCTCCACGCTGGAACAACGCAGCTGCGGTGCGGGTGCTAAAGTCTCAGGTGCTGTTGTTCAGCCACTCATGAACTGCAGCACGCCAGGCCGCCCTGTCCTTCACAGTCGCCCGGAGTTTGCTCAAACTCATGTCCGTTGTGACCACGATGCCATCCAACTCTCTCGTCCTCCGTTGCCTCCTGCCCTCAGTCTTTCCCAGCATCGGGGTCTTTTCCAATGAGTCGGCTCTTCGTCTCAGAGCCTTTATCGGAGCTTCAGCATCGGTCTCGGTGGTGGGTTATATATGTCTTTTCAGTGTGGCATCGCTTTTTCACAAGGTCTCTGGTGGCTGAACCTAAAGAAATGAGCAGAGATGAAATTTTAAGATGCCATGGTGAGCCAAGAAGAGAGTAATTGTGAGCAAAAGGTTCAGCAACCATCAGTCCTTCAGATCATACCATGTAGATGGTCACTTTTCTGTCAAGTATATTCTGCATTAATTTTTAAATGTTTAGGGACTTCCCTAGTAGTACGCTGGCTAAGACCCTCAGCTCCCAAAGCGGGGGGCCCAGGTTCGATCCCTGCTCAGGGAACTAGATCCCACATGATGCAACTAAGACCCAGCACAGCCAAATAAATAAATGTTAAAAAGTAAAACAAAAATGTTTGGATATTGACTATTCCTAGTCTTGTCCCTGATCAATAAGCTGTGTGCCCTTAGACAACTGACTTAGACTTTCTGTAACCTGTCGCTGTTCAGTTGCTAAGTCACGTCTGACTGTTTGTGACCCCATGGACTGCAGCATGCCAGGCTCCTCTGTCCTCTCGTGTACAGTGAACCGGTGAAGCTATCTAACCAGCTCATCCTCTGCTGCCCCCCTCTACTTCTGCCTTCAATCTTTCCCAGCATCAGGGTTTTTCCAATGAGTCGGCTCTTGGCCAAAGTATTGGAACTTCAGCTTCAGCATCAAGTCTTCCAATGAATATTCAGGGTTAATTTCCTTTAGGACTTTCTGAAACCTACAAACTTCATATGTAAGATGGGGATAATAAAATTTTCATTCCTAATGCAGAAAGCTAGGAGGAAGTATAACTCTCTTATTTTGTACATGAAAACAGACACTGAGGATAAGTGACTTAATGGCATAAAGTTGGTAAAAGGGGCAGGGCTAGAACCTATGATTCTAGGCTCAAATCTCTACCTAGTCTTATGATTTATTTCAATACAGCAAGATATAAAATCATATGAAATAACTTGATTATAATCCTATTTGACAAAAAGATACAAATGAGGTATGAAGAGGTTTAATGTGGTTTAAAGGCAGAACTTTGATTATAACCCAGGCATGCAAATGTCTAAGCCAGAGTCCTTCTATACTATCGATCAAACTGCTGTAACTTGACTTCATTTTTCTGATTGAAGAAATAAATGTAAACTTGCCTCCACATAGGTATATATGGGTGTAGCAAACATTTTAGAATGTGAAGTTTGAAATCTATTTCAATGATTTCTTCTTGTATTGTTTTAGTCCTTCCCCTTTATTTGACAATTTCCTGTCTTTCTGTACTATCTTGAGATGGACACCTATTTTTTAATTAAAGTATGGTTGATTTAAAATATTATATTAGCTTCAGGTGTACAACATAGTGATTCAGTATTTTTATAGATTATATTTCATTTAAAGTTATTATCAACTATTCCCTGTGCCATACAATATATGCCGCCTGTGCCGTGCTGAGTTGTTCATCCACATCTGATTCTTTTCGACCCTATGTAGCCACCAGCTTTCTCTGAAGAATACTGCAGTGGGTTTCCAGTTCCTCCTCCAGCGGATCTTCCTGACCCAGGAATGGAAACTACATTTCCTGCATTGGCAGACGGATTTTTTTTTAATCACTGAACCACCTGGGAAACCTGCACAATATATACTTAACAGCTCATTTTTTTTTTACACATTAAGTAGCTTGCATCTCTGAGTCCCCTCCCCCATCCCTCTTCCCACTGGTAACTGCTAGTTTGTTTTCTGTATCTGTGAGTCTGCTTCTGTTTTGCTATATTCACCATTTTGTTTAGATTCCACATATATGTGATTATCACACACTATTTACCTTTCTCTCACTTAGTTCACTGAGCATAATACCCTCCAGGTCCATCCATGTGGCTGCAAAGGGCAAAATTCATTCTGTTTTAATGGCTGAGTAATATTTCAAAGTGTGTGTTTACCATTTCTTTTTTATTTCACTCATCTTTTGATGTACACTTAGGTTGCTTCCATATCTTGGCTATTTTAAATAATGCTTCTATGAACATGAGGATGCATATATCTTTTTGAATAAGGGTTATTCTTCATATACATATATATACGTATGTATGTACACACACAGGAGTGTAATTACTGGGTCTTATGGTAGTTCTTGGAGAAGGCAATGGCACCCCACTCCAGTACTCTTGCCTAGAAAATCCCATGATGGAGGAGCCTGGTGGGCTGCAGTCCATGGGGTCGCTAAGTCGGACATGACTGAGCCACTTCACTTTCACTTCTCACTTTCATGCATTGGAGAAGGAAATGGCACCCCACTCCAGTGTTCTTGCCT
>SJYV01048259.1:0-21203 GCA_006410875.1 Neotragus pygmaeus | reverse complement strand
ATAGTTTCTTTTAGTTCTTGTGCTAGCATTTTCCTTATTTTAACTTTTGAGTTTCAACATCTTGCTATTTCTTCTGTTGCTCTTTTTTCCCTAAGCATATCTACGAAACTCACTTGATCATCATAATTTACTGAGGACTAATGCTTCCAGCTCTTTTCTCGGATGATTTGCAGAACTAAGAGGATTTTGGGAAGAAGGCTTCTCTTAACTTTTATTACTATATTACTTAATAGTTAAGAGGAAATTGTCTCAGTTTTTTGAATGTCTGACTACTGTTCACAGGGTAAGATGATCATGCAGGATAAACTAGAGAAAGAGAGGAATGATGCTAAGAATGCAGTAGAAGAATATGTGTACGAAATGAGAGACAAGCTGAGTGGTGAATATGAGAAGTTTGTGAGTGAAGATGTAAGTATGTGCCGCAGTGTGTCTGCTCATTTTGTGTCTTCTGGGAGGATCCTTAAATGTACTTAGATGTTTTGCCTCTGTAGGTATACAGTAAAATGATTAAAAATATTTTTGGGGGGCAGTTTTATATATATATATTTTAATGTAGTATTGGTGGAGTGTGTCCTAAAGGTTAGCCTTCGTGCTTCACTTTTTTCGGTGAGTCACTTTTTGATATGCTTGCATGCTATTATTTACCTAGTATTTTTCTTTACAAAAAAGCTCACTTTTCTCCTGATGCTGATTTTAACTCACTTGTTAGAAAAAGATTTAGGTATAATTGACATATCATTTTAGTTGTTTCAGATGTACAGCATAGTGATTAGATGTTTATATACGTTGTGAAATGATTACCATCATAAGTCTAAACATCTATCACTACACATACTTAATTTTTTTTCTTGTGATGAGAACTTTTAAGATTTATTCTCTCAGTAGCTTTCAACACTGTTATTTACCATTAACTCACTTATTTTTAAACATAATTTTTAATTCTGAAATTTTCAAACATATCCAAATGTCTCCTACAGTGGAGAAAACAATGTAATAAACCTCCTTGTACCTATTGTTTCCTATGTCCCCATCTCCCTACTACCTCATGTTTTAAAGAAAATCCAGATGTGTCATTGTCTGTGACTGTTTATTCCTGAATCAACTAATTTTTGATGGACTTAATTGCATTGTTTCCTTCTTCTTTAGGACCGTAACAATTTTACCTTGAAACTAGAAGATACTGAAAATTGGTTGTATGAGGATGGAGAAGACCAGCCAAAGCAAGTTTATGTTGATAAATTGGCTGAATTAAAAGTAAGTGATTCTTGAAAGCGAAATGTTGTACTTTGCATGGAGAATACTTCAAAATTGTAATTCTCATGTTAAATGAGGGCACGTTGAAAGTGATTGAAAAGCTATACTTTTTATCACTTAGTTTCACTATCTCTTATTTTTTTAAAACTTGATAATAACAAAACAATTTTTCTGAAAATTGAGTTCAGACATAAAATGTTGTACTGAATTGGAGCTTGAGTGTGTTCTTAATGTCAAGAAATTGAAAGACTTAACAAGATGTATTCCTGTGCTCTAACAGGCAGTGTCAATGCAGTTGGAACAGGGCTGTGTATATACAGCTTCAGTTCTCAATAGAGTAGAAGTGACTGGTTTTGTATATAAAGAAGTGATAGTTACACGTTAGAGTTAAAAGTCCAAAGAATTATTTAAAAAGTTGAGGCCTCTTGTTTGGAAAAATATGCAAGTACACAAGAACGTTTTCCATTTCTCTGGTTACTTAGTTTCTTGTTAAACTATTCCATTATTGACTAACCTTTGGAATGAAATTGCTCAAGGACAGTAAGTACATGCAGTTCCCTGTCATTTTTTCAGGAATGTTAAGAGTCTCCAGTGAGCTCCTGCTCATGAGTTTTTTTATTTACTTTTTTTTATGGGACCTGTCTAACACATGGAAGGAAACAGAATAATAGCTTCAGCTGTTGTCAGCTTATGTCCAGTTTTGTTCCATTTCTGCTCCTTTCCACTTCCAGTTATTTTTAAGCAAGTCTCCTAGGTTATATTTAATCCCAGGATACATCAATGTGTATTTAAAAGAAAATATAACCTTATGCTGTACCATTACCACATGTATAAAAATTCCTTAACATCGTTATTAATATCACCGTATGTTCAGTCAGTTTTGAGGTTCCAGCTGTTTCATAAATTATTTTTTAAGCTTCTTTGACTCAGGACCCAAATAGGGCCCATACATTGTGTTGATATATCTCTTAAATATGTATCCGTAGTTCTCCTTCCATCAGTTTCTCTTCCTTTCCTTAGTTGAAAAAACCGAATCATTTGTCGTAGAGAATTTATTCCTAGTCTGTGCTATACTCCTTTTCATCCCTGTGGTGTTTTATCTTATTGGTAAATTTATGGTTAGAGCTGGAGGCCTTGTAAGATACAGATTTAAACATTTTTGGCAAGTGTACATCATATACAGTGTTGTATATCACTGTCAGGAGGCATCTAATTTTTGGTTGTCTCCCCAACGTGTTTTGAGAACTAGGGTTCAGGTGACAAGTTGCGATGGCTCCACATGGGACAATATTGATGTATATTCTGATGAAGCCTGAGGATAATATTTCAACGGTCTGTGGAAACATATTCAGCTTCTTATATATAGAACATAGAAATTAAATGTATTTTAATTCATAATCAATCTTAGTAGAAAAATACTGCTTTGTTAGTTTAAACTCCTTTGTGAAGAATTTGTATATTCTCTCTTCTGATAAGAATCTAGGTCAGCCTATTAAGATGCGATTCCAGGAATCTGAAGAAAGACCAAAATTATTTGACGAACTAGGGAAACAAATCCAACAGTATATGAAAGTAATCAGCTCTTTCAAAAACAAGGTATCTTTTCTCTTTTTTCCTCTTCGCTACTAATGTTTTGGTAGAGTTCTGAGACATTTTCATAGCAGTTTTTTCTATTATTTAATAACATTGTTTTCTGTTTGGATGTTAATAACATGTATAATATTTTATTTAACCTTGTTAAGAACCCTGGGATTTGCTGCTTCTCTTTAGTAAGGAGACTCAGTAATTGAGCAGTATTACTCAGTTTCCTTTTCTTGTTATGAAATGTTTCATTAGTGACTTAGCTTGCTCTAGTATGGTCTTGGAACACATTAGGCAAATAATTTAGTTTGTAGGACTGTTTCAACAATAAACTGTGGGTGTATCATTTTCTTGAGTACTATATGATACTCCAAAATATATTATATCATTAAATCTACACAGTACATTTATGAAATAGGTGGTTTAATCCTCCTTACTCAGGTTACTCTTGGAGGAGCTGGGAATTGGCCTGTGGTCTGGGTTGCTCCCAGACTTTGATCAATAGTTTGGTTAATTCTACTTTTATACTCTAGGTTCTTGATGTATCGTCAGTGTTAGTTCAGTTCAGTTGCTCAGTCGTGTCCAACTCTTTGCGACCCCATGAACTGCAACATGCCAGACCTCCCTGTCCATCACTAGCTCCTGGAGCCTACCCAAACTCATGTCCATTGAGTTGGTGATGCCATCCAACCATCTCATTNTCAGTTCAGTTGCTCAGTCGTGTCCAACTCTTTGCGACCCCATGAACTGCAACATGCCAGACCTCCCTGTCCATCACTAGCTCCTGGAGCCTACCCAAACTCATGTCCATTGAGTTGGTGATGCCATCCAACCATCTCATTCTCCATCATCCCCTTCTCCTCCTGCCCTCAGTCTTTCCCAGCATCAGGGTCTTTTCCAGTGAGTCAGCTCTCTCCATCAGGTGGCCAAAGTATTGACGTTTCAGCTTCAATATCAGTCCTTCCAGTGAACACCCAGGACTGATCTCCTTTAGGATGGACTGGTTGGATCTCCTTGCAGTCCAAGGGACTCTCAAGAGTCTTCTCCAACACCACAGTTCAAAAGCATCAATTCTTTGGTGTTCAGCCTTCTTCACAGTCCAACTCTCACATCCATACATGATTACCGGAAAAACCATAGCCCTGACTAGACAGACCTTTGTTGACAAAGTAATGTGTCCTTTTTTTAATATGCTGTCCAGGTTGGCCATAACTTTCCTTCCAAGGAGTAAACATATCTATATTTCATGGCTTCAGTCACCATCTGCAGTGATTTTGGAGCCCCCCAAAATAAAGTCAACCACTGTTTCCCCATCTATTTGCCATGAAGTGATGGGACTGGATGCCATGATCTTANCTTCTCCAACACCACAGTTCAAAAGCATCAATTCTTTGGTGTTCAGCTTTCTTCACAGTCCAACTCTCACTCAACCTAATAATTACTAAAAATCAATACTCTACAAAATCTTACTTCTCTTGAGTCCATCAGAAAGCTTCAGCCACAAGGGAAGAAAATGGACTGAGTTCTTGAAAGTAACAAGTACCGCCAGCACCAGTCCCCTCAGGAGAAATGGGGCATGCAAAGCACCTTTCTTCTGCAGAGCATGGAAGGCAGAAGCAGCTGTCAAAAATGAAAAAGCAGCCAACATTATATGAAGTTTTACTACCAAATATGATCAAATATGAGAGAATAATTGGGAGCCATCAGATTAGGGTTCAGTAAACTGTTCTTTAAAGGACAGAGAATGAGGTGGTTGGATGGCATCACTGACTCTATGGACATGAATTTGAGCAAAGTCCAAGACAGAGTGAAGGACAGGGAAGCCTGATATACTGCAGTCCATAGGGTCACCAGGAGTCGGACACAACTTAGCAACTAAACAACAACAAAAAAAGTTTTCTTAAAGGACTAAGAGAATAAATAGCTTGGAATTTGCCAGCTGTGTGGTCTGCATCAGCTCTACGATCGTAGCGCTAAAGTAGCCACAGATAATGGGGAAATGAGTGACTGTGTTTCTACAAATTGTCTAGACAGACACTGGTGGCAGCCCCATGGGCAATAGTTTGCTGATTTCTGATCAAGGGGCCCCCAGTGTCTTAGATGGAATCCATTTGGCATCATTCTCTTTTGACCAAGTTGGAGAGAGCAATGGCTGCCAAGCAGAAGCTGGCCTCAGCAACTTGCATGAGACCAAAGAAGCTGCGCCAAGTCCTCATCCTTTCAGAGGCCAGTTTTAGCTTCTAATTTTCTCTTACACTAAGCAGACTCCCAGACAAACAGGCCAGAAATCCTGGGACCTCCCTAAGCTCATCCCTTATATAAGGAATGGACATTGGAACCAGTTAAATTTGAATCTCAAAGGACAAGGACACTCTGACATTTAAGTTGGAGTAACAAATGGACCTTCTCTTTTTTCACTTATTGTTACAAAAAGTGGATCCTTGTGAAGTTTTCCTAGAATGATTTTCTTTATTTTAGTGAATTAGAAACTTGAGTAAGTTAAATAGGGGCATAACAAAATTCTCGAGGTCCAATATTGTATCTTATTCCTCATAGTATGGGATAGGACAAGTACAAAATAATTGTTTGATATATGTCTGCTTCTCGAATCCATTTATTTTTTAAAAATTGACCCCATAGAACAGACCTTCAGTAACAGAACAAAGAATTTATTTTAGATACATCTTAGTGCAGTTCTCTTGGAAACATGATTTTCAAGAACATGTAATTTTAACTACCAGTAAAGTTGTTAGATCGTGATTACTAGTGAACTTTAGCTACATTAGAAAGATCAAATCATAATATGCTTTAATGGTGCCATTAAATGAAGACCATTTCAGATGGCCATTCCTCTAGGAAATAAGTTTTTCTTAATTCTACAGCAAGAGTTCTATCCACCAGCATGTACCTATCTAAGCGTTTTTGCCCACAAATCTATTTATCTTTCAAGCATCTCTCTTACAGCAAACTCTAGGACCACTTACAGACCAGACATATCCAAACAGAAGACACAAGGCAGTACAGAGATCACCACAGCCCTGGTGTTTTACTTCGAAATGTGTTACTCTACAGAGAACAAATGCCTTTTATTTCCAGCGCCTTTTTGTGAAGCACTTTCATGTAAATTATCTCACTTATCCTTATATTTGGGCTTCCCTGGTGGCTTAGACGGTAAAGTGTCTGCCTGCAATGCGGGAGACCCGGGTTCGATTCCTGGGTCGGGAAGATCCCTTGGAGAAGGAAATGGCAATCCACTCCAGCACTCTTGCCTGGAAANTGTCCAGTGGTTAAGGCCTCGCCTTTCGATGCAGGAGGTGTGGTGGGTTCCGCCTCTGGCCAAGGAGCCAAGAAACAGAACAGAAGCAGTACTGTAACAAGTTCAATAAACACTTGAGAAATGGTCCACATCAAAGAAACACCTGTCTCTTATACACATCTTGAATCATTCCAAAACCACCTTCACCCCCCGCCCCCGCCTCCAAATTGTCTTCCACAAAAGCAGTCCCAGGTGTCAGAGAGGGTTGGGGATCACTGCCTCAGGTGTATTTTGAGGTTCTGCTGCTTCAGCTCCCAGAGTCATCTTTAAGCTCTTAAAAACGGACTGCTATGACAGATTATTAAAATGTCTCCCTTTATTTCCAGGACCAGGTCCTGTGCAGATTTAGACTGATATTTTATTAAAAGTCAAGGGAAGGTGCCAAATTATACATCGTTTGGGTTGATTATTTCTCAATTTTATGTGTGCTTGACAGTGTGATAAGTTGCAGGCACTTGGTAACATCAATTAAATTTAACAGACTTTGTTTTAATGCCGTACTATTTCCCTCAAACCTGTGCACGTTCTCTTGTGAACTTTACTCGGCCGTGCCTTATGACTTGCTGGATCTTAGTTCCGCGTCCCGGAATTGAACTGGCACCCTCAGCAGTGAAAGCGAGAGGAGTCCTAGCCTCTGGACCATTTGGGAATTCCCTAGATTTAATAAACTTTGATTGGCTATCTTTTGTGTGCCAGACAGAAGTGATGGGAGTAGGAGGTTACAATTTGGGGAGGAGAAAGATACAGAAAGAGACCGTTTTCAATGCAGGTGATAGGCGCAGTAGTCAGGGTATAAGCGCTGTTACGGGAGCTGCCGTGAAGATAATTTGGTCCTTCCTGGATTTTTTATTTAAGAAAGCAGCATGCGTTAATGAAGACTTTCCTAGGCAGCACCTACTCCAAATAAGAATCTGGCAATGAAGTGAGTTCAGCTTTGTTAACTTATTAATATAATGGAGAGATTTTTTGCTTCTAAAATTGTCTGTCTGTTTAGTTTTTAATAATAATCCCCAATATTGTCATACTAAAAGCTGGTACAAATATTTCTGTTTCTGTTGTAAATACCTGTTGAAACATTTCAACACAGAAAGATGNCAGCACCTACTCCAAATAAGAATCTGGCAATGAAGTGAGTTCAGCTTTGTTAACTTATTAATATAATGGAGGGATTTTTTGCTTCTAAAATTGTCTGTCTGTTTTGTTTTTAATAATAATCCCCAATATTGTCATACTAAAAGCTGGTACAAATATTTCTGTTTCTGTTGGAAATACCTATTGAAACATTTCAACACAGAAAGATACATCAAGGTCCTTAAAAATTCTCATCACCTTTGACATAGTCGTTTTCGGTCTTAAAATTTATCTCAGAGAAAATCAGCATATGCAGATGTATGTCCAACAGAGCATTTATCCAGAAATCATGAGTGGAACTTCCCTGGCCATGCAGTGGTTAAGACTCTGCACTTCAGTGCAGGGGACGGAGGTTTGATCCCTAGTCAGGGAACTAAAGATCCCACATGCCTGTGGTGTGGCCAAACCAAAAAGGAAAAAAAGAAACGGTTTTGTAGATAATCTCTTTGTATAATTAATAGTGTAGTGTTAGTTGCTCAGTTGTGTCTGACTCTTTGCGACCCCGTGAACAGTAGCCTGCAGTAGCCCGCCAGGCTTCTCTGTCCATAGAATTCTCCAGGGAAGAATGCTGAAGAGGGTTGTCGTTTCCTTCTCCAATAACTAAGTAGAGATGTATCCAAATAGCAGTTTCATTAAAAGACACCTATGCCTGTATGTTCTTGTAAACATCTGTCCCGTCCTCACTTTCTTCCTTCAGCAAATGATATCAATACATCTATGCCCCAGGAAGGTCAGTGGCAAGTGGAAGTTTTACTGAAGCACAAAGTGGTTATTTTTTCCTTAAATACTTTTTAAACAGAGCAAGAAATGTCTTCTGCTTTCTTTCTACTCAGGCCAGTATTCTCATAAATCACACGTTGTTACCATCTCTCATCTACCATCTCTGTGATCCACACCTACAGTTTCTTATGCCTTCTCTCTCCCTTGCTGCTGCTAAGTTGCTTCAGTCGTGTCCGACTCTGTGCGACCCCGTAGACGGCAGCCCACCAGGCTCCCCCGTCCCTGGGATTCTCCAGGCAAGAACACTGGAGTGGGTTGCCATTTCCTTCTCCAATGCGTGAAAGTGAAGTCACTCAGTCGAGTCTGACTCTTCGTGACCCCATGGACTGCAGCCCACCAGGCTCCTCCATCCATGGGATTTTCCAGGCAAGAGTACTGGAGTGGGTTACTTAGTGCTTATATACATATTGTATATCTTCTAGCTAATTTTGTAAAACTCATGTCGAAATTACCTTATGACTGGGGACTTCTCTGGTGTCCAGTGGTTAAGGCCTCGCCTTTCGATGCAGGAGGTGTGGTGGGTTCCGCCTCTGGCCAAGGAGCCAAGAAACAGAACAGAAGCAGTACTGTAACAAGTTCAATAAACACTTGAGAAATGGTCCACATCAAAGAAACACTTTTTAAAAATTTTACCTTATGACCATGCCTTTCTTTTTATTATAAATTTTAAAAATTAAGTGTTCGTTACACATCATCAGTGCCCAGAGAAGCAGACCAGAATTGTCCTGTTGCCAAAATGACCTCTTGTGATATTTATTCAGCCACCCTAAAGAAGTAGTGTTTTGTTTTTGAAGGTGGTNCTTGCCTGGAAAATCCCATGGACAGAGGAGCCTGATAGGCTACAGTCCATGGGGTCGCAAAGAGTCAGACCCGACTGAGAGACTTCACAACAATCCTTATATTTAAAGCAGAAAAAGCAAATGTTTTCCCACTTTTAAAAATAGAAAACAAACACAATGGATGCTAACTGGCTTGACCAACGACACACAGCTGATAAGTCTTAGAACAAAATCCCTAGCCGGTGTGTATTTTTTCCACCATATTCCCCTGCTTCAAACAAACATAAAATTGTTAAGGGTTTTGAATGAAAAATGCTGTTATTTAGATATTTATCCTCAATTCCAGTAAAGTCATTTAGCAGAGTTTCCAAATATTCTTCTTTTCAGAGGTTGCCCTGTACTTTTACGAAAGTAATCAATAATGACTTAAATTATGGTAAAGCAATTTGTAGAATGCTACTTTAATAAGGAGCATGAAAGACTCAGAATTCTTCAGTAATAAAAAAAATTTAATTCATATACACACAGTAAAATATTCTACAGAACAATAATTAATAGCATCATGACAATGTGTCATGTTTTATTAGTTTAAAACTATTTTGACTTGCTTTTAATACCCAGATTTACATATATTGATGGGTGGAATGATTCATAATGCCATTTTTACTATTAAACTACCCCAGTTTCACTTCATATTTTAAACCAAACAATTAATTTTGCTCATACGTGCACCCTCTCTGAACAGACTGACGTGAATTTGTCATTCATTCTAATTATGCATGCAAAATAAGTTGCAGACAGCAACATAGCTGAGCTGCGTGCTTGCTGTTTAATATTTATAGTGCTCCAGCAGTGATTAAGCAGCATGTACAACAAAATCCTTGCTCTTCCAGGCATGTGCATTTCAGTGTTTTGATGGAATTTGTAGTTAAGATACTGGTTTCGTACTGACCAGCCCATTAGCTCTGTGAATCTGTGGACCATGCTGCTGGGCCCCAAGGTCATGAATTTGCTCCTCCTGTTTACAATTAACCTTGCTTTATGTTTTGGCCACTAAACTGCACGGTAACCCCAGTCAACCGCCTGAAAAACACACTGCCTTGGTGACTCAGGGACAGCAGGACAGATGAGTCAGTAAGCATTCGATTTTGCTACTAGAAAAGGAACCCAAAACAACCGACACATTTGTAGCACCTTTATGAAAGTCCACACCTTCTAAAAGAAGCTCATGGCCATGCCTTTGTTGCTTTCTGTGTTCATTACAGGTATTCTGGCACTGACTTTTTCATTTTCTATTGGTATCAAACTCAGTCTAGTTTCTACCTTGGTGAAGAACAAGAAACAATTGTCTCTTCTAAAACCACAGAGCTTATCAAATCTAGGGGAAAAGCGATCACAACTGGAGTGAATAGTCAGAAATCATCCCATGATCTCTCTAAAGCAAGGAGACTAGTTTTGTGTGACTCAGAGAAGTAATTTCATTGTTTGGAACTTGGTCATCTTTAAGAATAATTAGTGGATTTCCCTGGAAGTGAGAACTGTTTCATCAGCAAATCAGCATCAACCCTCTAATAAACATTCCTTCTGAGACAAACCCAATGTGCTTAGTGTTTTCCCTAGATCTAGAAGTTTCTGGATAAATTATAGATTTTGAGTGACCAATAGCTACAGGTGGCCTTCCCGGGTGGCTCAGTGGTAAAGAATCTGCCTACCAACGCAGGATACAAAGGAGATGTGGGTTTGATCCCTGGGTTGGGCAGATCCCCTGCAGAAGAAAACAGCAACCCACCACAGTGTCCTTGGCTGGAGAATCTCAGACAAAGGAGCCTGGTGGGCTACAGTCCACGGGGTCACAGACTCGGACATGACTGAGCACACATACATTCACAGCAGGTGCATCTTGGCATATCAATTGCGTGGTGGATTAGTTATTAAGTTGTGTCTGACTTTGGACTCCAAGGACTGTAGCCCACCAGGCTCCTCTGTCCATGGATTTTTTCCAAACATTACTGAAGTGGATTGCCATTTCCTCCTTCAGGGGATCTTCCTGACCCAGGAATCAAACCCGCATCTTCAGCATCTCCTGCATTGCAGGCAGATTCTTTACCACTGAGCCACATGACATCCTACATGCTCCTCCTGAAATCGACTCTGGCTCAAAAAACAGTTCATGTTAAAAATGAATAAACAGGGAGAAGAGAACGGCATCTCACTCTAGTATTTTGCTTGGAGAATCCCATGGACAGAGGAGCCTGGCAAGCTACAGTCCGTGGGGTCACAGAGAGTCGGACACGACTGAGTGACTGAGCACACACATATCCAGCTTATAAAATATACTTTTTAGTGAAGTCGCTCAGTCGTGTCCGACCCTTTGCGACCCTGTGGACTGTAGCTCACCAGGCTCCTCCGTCCATGGGCTTCTCCAGGCAAGAATACTGGAGTGGGTGCTGTGTAAAGTAAATAAATATTCTTCTCAGAACATTAGAGCTTAAAAATGAATAAAGACTTTCTTGGTAACACTTAAAATTTTTCTTGGTAATACTTCAACCATTTGATTTTAGTTTAAAAAAAAAAAGCTGTTTTAAAAATGTCCACAATTCAGGACTTCTATGTATTATCGAAGATGCATTCTTTCCCTTTTCTATTAATAACTTCACCTCCTCCATTCCAAATAGTGGTTCTTAAGATGCTGATTTAGTAACAAATGAAATATTTTGAGTCATTTGGCTTTTTTATATTCACAATGTCCAGCTATATAGGAGGAAAAAATCACTACTGCACTTCAAACAAATACTTCAAGAGATTTTCCTGTGCCGACGAATGTAGAAAGAGCTGCCCTATTGTTTTGCCTATAAATAATGGAAAGGAAAGTCTCAGAAAGGGTTTTCTAATTCCACTGGCTTCAGGCTAACGACCAGCATGCCTTCTTGTTTACGACTGCAAGTACAAATGTATGATTTTTCCCCTTTTCACTCAAAACATTAGCTTTTTGGCTTATGGAATTAACCTCTGCCATGCATCTATGCTGTTTGCTTGCTGTTGCTATTTTAAACACTGAATCTGTTTTGCACTTTTTACCATAAGGCTCTGAGGGTGTTATATAAACTGCTACTCCAGGAATTCTCTTTTTATCTCACATAAGGTAAATGTCAAGCCCTCACCCAAATGTACTGATAGACAAACTAGAAGCTGCTGGAAACCTTTTGAACATAGGTAGCTGTACCAACCATGTTTCTAGCTTCTAAAACAAGCCTGATGATGTCTGATATCTTATGACAAACACACATTGGATAATTTGCCCAAGGGTCCTCCCCTTGACCTTCTCCCTCCCTCATCACCCCTGTAGGAGCCCTTGTTCTGGGGGCAGTTGCAAATACAAGCCAATCACCCCAGAGTTCACACCACAGTCACCTCAGATCCCCATTTCTCACACTTCAGCCCTGCCTAGATCACCAGACAACTAGCAAGAGCCCCTGAGCCCAGGGCCTGCTCACCTGGCTGGGAATAGTCAGTCCTAAGCCCACTTCCCTTTCTTCACCTGCTCCCTCCCTGTCCGTACACACTAAGTCACTCAGTCTTGTCTGACTCCTTGTGACCTTATGGACTGTAGCCCTCCAGGCTCCTCTGTCCATCGGATTCTCCAGGCAAGAGTACTGGAGTGGGTTGCCATACTGCCTCCAGGGGAATTTCCTGACCCAGGGATCGAACCCTCATCTCTTACCTTTCCTACATTGGCAGGCGGGTTCTTTACCACTAGCGCCACCTGGGAAGCCCATACGTACAGCACCGTGCAATGAATCACCTCTTTTGGGTTTTGAGACTCAGTCAACATAATTGTGAGCATGCACCATGATACTTCAAAAATAATGATTGATTATTTGGATGTAGATCTTCATGAGCCTCATGTATTTTTACAAATGTCTTTCACTATTCTTTATTTGCACTCTTTTGAAGAATCTAAATAATTTGAAAGACATATAAGTAGGTTCTCCTTTGAATGTTACATTGATAACTTCTGTCCACTCCCCCTTAACATAAACTGCAGAAGTATCTCTTAATTATTGCAGATTTGAGTGGTAGAATATGAGTTGTAAGCATCAGATCTCCATTGGTTATTGGGTTAAGACATAAGGAATGAGGTCAGCACTTCCCATGATCCTTCAGGACAGGAAACAAAGAAACTTTAGTGTTCAGGGGTGAACCATCTGATCAAAAAGTTCAAGAGCTGATGATCAGATGTTCAACAAGTTTACAAGCTTGTTGTTCAACAGAAATTTATTAGTAACTAAACTATATAAACTTGCAATCAAATAAATTGTATTAAATGCGAAGGCAATAAATGCTCAAAATTTATCATTTCTCATTTGTTCTCCTACGTTGCTCTGTTCCCTACACTCTTGAGGTTGTTGATTTTATTGTCTCCTGTGATGGGAATACAAGCTAACCATGCTGCCACACAGCTCTTTCTATTCTATCTTCAGGAAAGTCGTGTGGACAGTTTGACATCAGCTACAGTGGAAGAACTCACACCACAGAAACCCGCAAATGCTACGCAGCAGGGTTTGACTCATTGTTTTGTTGACTGTTTAGATATAGAAAGTGTTTAAAAATACCTTTGCACAGCAAAAGACATCATAGATTGCATTTAAAAAAAAACTGAATAAATGGAAGAAAACATTTGCAAATGATATGACTGATGAGAACTGCCCTGTAGCTCAGTCAGTAAAGAAACTGCCTGGAATGAAGGAGACCTGGGTTCAGTCCCTGGATCAGGAAGATCCCCTGAAGGAAGAGAAAGGCAACCCACTCCAGTATTCTTGTCTGGAGAATCCTGTGGACAGATGAGTCTGGTGGGCTACAGTTCAGGGTCTAATATACAATGTATAAAAATAGCTTATGCAACTCAACATAAAAAAAAAACAAAAAACAAGTCAATTAAAAAATGGGCAGAAGACCTGAACAGACATCTTTTCAAAGAGGACATTCAGATAACCAACAGGCATATGAAAAGATGCTCAGCATAATGAATCATCAGAGAAATGCAAATTAAAACCACACCCACACAATAAGACATCACCTTACATCTATCAGAATGGGATCATCCTAAAGGACACAAATAACAAATGCTGGCCAAGATGTAGAAAAAAGGGAACCTTTGTTACTTTCAAGTGGGAATGTAAACCTGTGTAGCCACTGTGGAAAAACACTATGGAGGTTTCTAAAGAACTAAAAATTGAGCTGTTATTAATATATGACCCAGCAATTTCATTCCTGGGTATATATTTGAAAAAAAAAATGAAAACACTAATTAGAAAAGATACGTGCACTCCAGTGTTCATAGCAATGTCATTTAAAATTGCCAAAATATGGAAGCAACCCAAGTGCATCTCAAAAGATGAAAGGATAAAGACGTGGAAAAAGTACACACATGCACATAGAAATAACTCAATCATAAGAAGAATGAAATGTTGTCATCTGCAAAAACATGGATAGACTTATGCTAAGTGAAAAAAGAGAAACACAAAAACAGTAATATGCTTCAATTAAGAAGCAAATTTTACTAAAAAGTTCTTTGTGTCTCTAACTATCACATTACAAACGGCACCAAAATGGAGGGAATGTTGTTCCAGTGCTCAAAAGTATTTTCCAATCCAAAAAAGTCTCTTTTATTATTGATGAACGAGTGAAGTTCTTTGTACATTTTTGTTGTTTCACATTCACCTTGCTCATTAATGTAAACAAAGTTCTTACTGAGTATTCATTTCATGGGTACACTTGGAAGGCAATTGCAACCATAAGTTGACCATTAAAATAGTTTTTAAAAAATCAGTGAAAGTATACCATGAGATTGAATTCACTATATGAAATTTATAGGAGAGCACTGCGTATTTCTAAACTGTTTGCTACACATCTCTGGTATCATTAAAAATGTTTCTCACTTCGGCTGAGACGTACCTGGATAATAATTTAAGTGCTCTGAGGTGGCTGCAGGAATGTATACTACTTTCCAGAATATCAGCAATCTGGCAGAAACCCTCAGCAACTCTCGCTGCTTGCATAGGGAAGTAAGATCCTAATGTACTTAGTGTACTAAGACCTCGCCGCACCGCGAGTGGGAAGTGGGTAAGCAGGAAGAAACTGGGAATGCCCACCCGCTATGTGTTCCAAAATGTTATTTCTCCAAAATGTGCCCACAGCAGTGAGGTGGAGACGAGATGAAACAGATGGGGCATAGCTCTAGATGACTTATCTCCTTGCCCTGCGCCCCTCTGAGAGGTACCTGTAACACACTCTGTGCCCCTGGGGTTCTGCCAGGCTTGAAAGAAATGCTTCCCACGTGGTGCACTTGCACACTGGTGTGTAAGAAATTCCTGGAACCATTTCTGTGGCTTCGCCTGTGGAGATGCCTGTTCACCCTGGACCCTTCCCTAAGAACCAAGCTTGGAAAGCTCACATTCTATCTGGGGATGGGAGGGACCCCAGAGGCAGCACTGGAGTCAGTCTCTTCAAACAGCATCCTGACCCCTGCTTTCCAAGGCCCTCAGGAAACCCAGGTCTTCATAATATGCTTCCTGGGCAGCCAGATTTGAAGCATCACAGAGGAAGTACCAGAGGTGAACACGTTCACCGTCTTCACTTTCTCCTGTTTCGTTTCCTCACTGTCGTGATACACCCAGCTCTGGGAGTTTGAGTAGCTGGCGCTCTGACAATTTGCTGATGCTGTGCTGCTTAGATTTCCTGCTTTTTCTTAATGTGGACAATTTACTGAGCTGCAATGAGAATGACCTCTGTTCTGATGAACTGATTCTGCTGACATTTAGCATTTAAGGAGAACAAAGACGGGTAGAAAAACTAGACAACTAGATGAAGGAACAGCTACAGAATCCAGCAGTCTCTGAAGCCCAGCATCTTCCTGCCGGGACAGCATGGTGGCCTCCAAGAGTCTGTAGAGTGAGGATGCAGACATTCGCTTCTTTGATGCTACTGACAACGATCCTCCCAGAAAACCACACAAATACTCCTGCTATTTTCTCAGTAATTTTACAGAGAAAGTTAAAATGAAAATTTGTTCTCCAAAGCAAACGGTGTTTACAAAACCCCTGTTCCTGCTGCTGCTGCTAAGTCTCTCCAGTCGTGTCCGACTTTGTGCGACCCCATAGACGGCAGCCCACCAGGCTTCTCGGTCCCCGGGATTCTCCAGGCAAGAATACTGGAGTAGGTTGCCATTTCCTTCTCCAATGAATGAAAGTGAAAAGGGAAAGTGAAGTCACTCAGTCGTGCCCAACTCTCAGGGACCCCATGGACTGCAGCCTGCCAGGCTCCTCCGTCCATGGGATTTTCCAGGCAAGAGTACTGGAGTGGGGTACCATTGCCTTCTCTGTACAAAACCCCTAGATAGATAGATACGTGTGCTCAGTCGTGTCCAGCTCTTTGTGATGCCTTGCACTGTAGCCCACCAAGTTCCTCTGTCCATGGGTTTCTCCAGCAAGAATATTGGAGTGGGTTGTCATGACCTCCTCCAAGGCATCTTCCCAACCCAGGGATCAAACCCAGCTCTCCCACATTGCAGGCAGATTCTTCACCTTCTGAGCCATGAGGAAAGCATAGATGTAGCTATAAACTATCGAATCAATAGACATAGATATAGATATATAAATAAAGATATATCTTCAAGCATTTTTTAAGAAGCAAGCCAGTAACATAAAATAAATATGTACATAACCAAGGACACTTATTTTAAAACTGTCTAAAGAAATTATCTGATTTGTTCTAAAATCTAAATTCATTGCTTTGAAAAAAATATCACATCCCCTACTGCCAGAGTTTACAAGTCAACACATTATAATTATCTATCAAAGATGTTATGTACCAAGTCAGGGTCCCTAATACTAGACTGGAATAAGAACCGTCTCAGATTCTCTCCAATTTGAAGATCCTGAGATTTGACACAGCTCGCATATCTGCAGTGGCTCAGTGATAAAGAAAGCAACTGCAATGCAGGAACCACGGGAGACATGGGTTCCATCTCTGTGTCTAGAAGCTCCCCCTGGAGAAGCAAATGGCCACTGACTCCAGTATTCTTGCCTGGAGAATCCCACGGACAAAGGAGCCTGGCAGGCTGCAGTCCATAGGGTCTCAAACAGTTGGACATGACTGAAGTGACTTAGCACTCACGCATGTCCATCGCCTTCTAACTTAGCCTAGGTATGTCAACAGTCGGACATGACTGAAGTGACTTAGCACTCACGCATGTCCATCGCCTTCTAACTTAGCCTAGGTATGTCAGGGCTTAGAGTCTGTAAAAGGGATCCGGGCTTTACTGGGCCTGGAGAGCACAGAAGGTGAAGGGTGGAGTTCCCCTCTGTCCTGGTTTCTGAGCATCCAGGGTNACAAAACCCCTAGATAGATAGATACGTGTGCTCAGTCGTGTCCAGCTCTTTGTGATGCCTTGCACTGTAGCCCACCAAGTTCCTCTGTCCATGGGTTTCTCCAGCAAGAATATTGGAGTGGGTTGTCATGACCTCCTCCAAGGCATCTTCCCAACCCAGGGATCAAACCCAGCTCTCCCACATTGCAGGCAGATTCTTCACCTTCTGAGCCATGAGGAAAGCATAGATGTAGCTATAAACTATCTAATCAATAGACATAGATATAGATATATAAATAAAGATATATCTTCAAGCATTTTTTAAGAAGCAAGCCAGTAACATAAAATAAATATGTACATAACCAAGGACACTTATTTTAAAACTGTCTAAAGAAATTATCTGATTTGTTCTAAAATCTAAATTCATTGCTTTGAAAAAAATATCACATCCCCTACTGCCAGAGTTTACAAGTCAACACATTATAATTATCTATCAAAGATGTTATGTACCAAGTCAGGGTTCCTAATACTAGACTGGAATAAGAACCATCTCAGATTCTCTCCAATGTGAAGATCCTGAGATTTGACACAGCTCGCATATCTGCAGTGGCTCAGTGATAAAGAAAGCAACTGCAATGCAGGAACCACGGGAGACATGGGTTCCATCTCTGTGTCTAGAAGCTCCCCCTGGAGAAGCAAATGGCCACTGACTCCAGTATTCTTGCCTGGAGAATCCCACGGACAAAGGAGCCTGGCAGGCTGCAGTCCATAGGGTCTCAAACAGTTGGACATGACTGAAGTGACTTAGCACTCACGCATGTCCATCGCCTTCTAACTTAGCCTAGGTATGTCAACAGTCGGACATGACTGAAGTGACTTAGCACTCACGCATGTCCATCGCCTTCTAACTTAGCCTAGGTATGTCAGGGCTTAGAGTCTGTAAAAGGGATCCGGGCTTTACTGGGCCTGGAGAGCACAGAAGGTGAAGGGTGGAGTTCCCCTCTGTCCTGGTTTCTGAGCATCCAGGGTTCGCTTCAGTGAAACCGAGACCTTGTGACCCAGATGATGACACTGTGCTACTGGCAGGCGGAGCTGCTCGCGGGAGTGATGGGGCCTCCGCCTTCCAGCTGCAGAGCTGGGAACCACACTCCCATCAGGAAGGGCCATGTAGGCGGGGAAGGACTCTGCCTTTCCAATCAAATTATTCCTGTGAAGCAGAAGCCACTAATGAAGATGATTTTGCTCCTTTCTGCATATGTAGTTAGGACCTCCCTGGGGGCTCAGTTATAAAAGAATCCACCGGCCAGTGAAGGAGACAGCAGCTTCCGTTAGGAAGGTCCCTGGAGGAGGAAATGGCAACCCACTCCAGTATTCTTGTCTGGAGAATGCCGTGGACAAAGCAGCCTGGGCTGCTACAGTGACTGATAGGGTTGCAAAGAGTTGCAGAAGACTGAGCCGACACACACATGCAGTTAAGAGCCCAGGACTGTATTCATCTTCTGTCTTAATTTGAAAAACATAACAGGGTAATAATTCTGGTTTCCAATTTGCAAATAGACCATTATCAATAGAATTTAATTTGACCAAAATTCTAGGTTTTTGGAATTTATCTCAAATCCCCTAAATTTAAAAGCAGATGTTATTGGGTCACCAGATCAGAGAAAGCAGGGCCCCACGTTATTGCCACTACCCAGATGTTTTCCTGTCCCGTTAATGTATAAAGCCTACAACTAAAGATCATCCATCTGGTCTAACAGCTGCCCAGTGCCTTTTCCAATATCTGGAGCTGTGCGGTGAGGTTGAGAATAGCAGCATCATTAAAGTAAGCAGAGGACCCTCCCAGGTAGGAAAAGAGATGTGGATAGTACAGCTAACGGGGATATAACAGCGCTGCCCTTTGGCAGAAGGTGGAGACTAACAGCATTCCTGAGGGAAGACCCAGAAGTGAAGATGACCCATTCAGATAATGCTGCTGTGGTGTCAACTGAAAGGTGTGTGGGATGTGTGTATGTGTGTGTGTGTGTAGGACTTACTACTGGGAATTACACTCAGTCTCATATTAGTGTGGGAACAACAACAAAACTTAATCCACATTTATAGTACTTGCAGGGCCACCCAAGATGGACGGGTCATGGTGGAGGGTTCTGATAAAATGTGGTCCCCTGGAGAAGAGAATGGCAAACCACTTCAGCATTCTTGCCTTGAGAACCCCATAAACAGTATGAAAAGGCAAAAAGATAGCACACTGAAACACAAGCTCCCCAGGTCGGTAGGTGCCCAGTATGCTAATGAGGATCAGTGGAGAAATAACTCGAGAGAGAACGAAGAGATGGAGCCAAAGCAAAACAAAAACAAAAAAACACCCAGTTGGGGATGTGACTCATGATGGAAGTAAAGTCTGAAGCTGTAAAGAGCAATACTGCATAGGAACCTGGAATGTTATGTCCATGAATCAAGGCAAATTGGAAGTTCTCAAACAGGAGAAGGCAAGAGTGAACATCAACATTTCACAAATCAGAGAACTAAAATGGACTGAAATGGGTGAATTTAACTCAGGTGACCATTATATCTACCACTGTGGGCAAGAATTCCTTAGAAGAAATGGAGTAGCCATCATGGTCAACAAAAGAGTCTGAAATGCAGTACTTGGATGCAATCTCAAAAACGACAGAATGAGCTCTGTTCATTTCCAAGGCAAACCATTTAATATTATGGTAATCCAAGCCTACACCCCAACCAGTAATACTGAAGAAGCTGAAGTTGAGCTGTTATTTGAAGACCTAAAAGACCTTCTAGAACTAACACCCCCAAAAGATGTCTTTTTCATTATAGGGAACTGGAATGCAAAACTAGAAAGTCAAGAGATACCTGGAGTAACAGGCAAATTTGGCCTTGCAGTACAGAATGAAGCAGGGCAAAGACTAATAGAGTTTTGCCAAGGGAACACACTGGTCATTGAAAACACCCTCTGCCAACAACACAAGAGAAGACTCTACACATGGACTTTACCAGATCCGAAATCAGATTGATTATAATCTTTGCAGCTAAAGATGGAGAAGCTCTATACAGACAACAAAAACAAGACTGGGAGCTGACTGTGGCTCAGATCATGAACTCCTTATTGCCAAATTCAGACTTAAATTGAAGAAATTAGGGAAAACCGCTAGACCACTCAGGTATGACCTAAATCAAATCCCTTATATACAGTGGAAGTGAGAAATAGACTCATGGGATTAAATCTGATAGACAGAATGCCTGAAGAACTATAGACAGAGATTTGTGACACTGTACAGGAGGCAGGGATCAATACCACCCCCAAGAAAAAGAAATGCAAAAAAGCAAAATGGCTGTCTGAAGAGGCTTCACAAATAGCTGTGAAAAGAAGAGAACTGAAAAGCAAAGGAGAAAAGGAAATATATACCCATTTGAATTCAGAGTTCCAAAGAATAGCAAGGAGAGATAAGAAAATCTTCCTCAGTGATCAGTGCAAAGGAATAGAGAAAACAATAGAATAGGAAAGACTAGAAATCTCTTCAAGAAAATTAGAGATACCAAGGGAGCATTTGATGAAAAGATGGGCTCAATAAAGGACAGAAATGGTATGGCTCTAACAGAAGCANAATCTTCCTCAGTGATCAGTGCAAAGGAATAGAGAAAACAATAGAATAGGAAAGACTAGAAATCTCTTCAAGAAAATTAGAGATACCAAGGGAGCATTTGATGAAAAGATGGGCTCAATAAAGGACAGAAATGGTATGGCTCTAACAGAAGCAGAAGATATTAAGAAGATGTGGTAAGAATATGCAGAAGAACTATACAAAAAAGATCTTCACAACCCAGATAATCACGAGGGTGTGATCACTCACCTAGAGCCAGACATCCAGGAATGTGAAGACAAGCAGGCCTTAGAAAGCATCACTATGAAAAAGCTAATGGAGGTGATGGAATTCCAGTTGAGCTGTTTCAAATCCTGAAAGATGATGCTATGAAAGTG
>SJYV01048257.1:0-12143 GCA_006410875.1 Neotragus pygmaeus | reverse complement strand
AAAAAATTTTTAATTGCTTCCTATTTGCAAATAAATTTTGTTATTCTTTGCAGTGTCTTCTAAAGAGAAACTCTTGCTAAGAACTATGATTTTAACTTTCAGATATAAAGTGATAGCTCTGCATTCTATTCTTTCAACTCAAGATCAAGCTGCAGCATTCACACTTCCTCCTCAAGGAGTCAGGAAGGTAAAACTCAGTACATCAAATTTATATGTGATCCACCTGAGAACAGTTCATGAAAATGACTACCTATCATCAAAGACAGTTATTAAGTGCCTTATAGCACATGTCAAACTCCAGATGCTCTACAGTCTAATATCACCAAAAGTGAACCAAATATTAAAATTCAATTTATATCATGTTAGGTGTTTATATTATGTGTTATCAATAACTTTAGAGGAGTGGTAGTTTAAAAACATGGCATTATTGTTACTTTTGAGAAGAAAAAGTAACTACTCTTTCTTCAAGAAGAGAACACAAAGGATGTTTGATGTCAGAAGCTACTTGAATCCTGGGAGCATTCTTTTTTTGTTCTCTATAGTCTATTCATCCCTGATCATTTTTGCAACACAGAGAACATTAGGTTAGGAAACAATCTTAAGGCATTTTCATTCTCTCCTCTGTTCAGGATTCTGAATGAAGGGATACTTGGCAGAAATAGTTTCTCAGATTCCCGAAGCTGCTGCCATGTCTGTGGCCTTTGGCAACCTACTCAGCCTTACTTTCTCATCTTTAAAAGGGGTTGAATTAAATTTATGATTTTCTAACTGCTCTGAAAAATCCAGGGGTTCATAGGTTATGCTCTGATCTGTAACATTTGGGCTTCTCTGGAAGATTTTGTCTGAAGAAAAGAATTCCACTACCACTAAACACTTTGATCACCTAGGTCCTAAGTCTTAATAATCTGGATTCTCTTTCCTGGGATGAAGGATAGGAAAAGCAAGCATTCAGTATTGAGATAAAGTGATAACATAGTGAACTGACCCAGAGTTTCCTAAATGTTTCACCTCCAAAGACTCAAGAAAAACACACACACACAAGAAGATGGGCTATTCAGCCATTACCATTAAGAATTTTTTAGCTTTCTAGAAAGGGACCTAGTGAGTGAAGTTGCTCAGTCGTGNAGAGTTTCCTAAATGTTTCACCTCCAAAGACTCAAGAAAAACACACACACACAAGAAGATGGGCTATTCAGCCATTACCATTAAGAATTTTTTAGCTTTCTAGAAAGGGACCTAGTGAGTGAAGTTGCTCAGTCGTGTCCAACTCTTTGCGATCCCATGAACTGGGGCCCACCAAACTCCTCCATCCTTGGGATTCTCCAGGCAAGAATACTGGAATGGGTTGCTATTCCTTCTCCAGGGGATCTTCCCGACCCGGGGATCGGACCCAGGTCTCCCGCATTGCAGGCAGACGCTTTAACCTCTGAGCCACCAGGGAGGCCCCAAGAAATCATGTATTTCTATTTCCTAATTTGAGACCAGGGAGGTAAAATAACTTGCCCAGGTCACAAAGCTAATAAGTAGCAGAGCCAGGGCAACAACCCACCAGTTCTGCTCACTAAAGAAAGTATTCCGTAATAATTGTAAAGTTTCTGCTGAGCAGTCTCCATTCTCTGACCCACTTTCCCATTCTATGTGTATCATTTTTAAGATGACTGACTATGATTAAGGAACTAACAGAATTTCTGTTGGAATAAGAATCTATAAGTTTAATTAATAAGCTGAGGTAATAAAACTAATTAGCAAATTTAAGTTACACAGTAATAGCAATTAGATTGTGAATTTTTGTAAAGAATAATTGAAATTCACTTTTTAAAATGCATAGGCTAAACTAAAGAATTTGTAAGTGATGGCACATGGCTGAAAGTTGTTACATAAATGTTTTGGCTTTGTGTTTTCAGATTGTTTTGGCAACAAATATTGCAGAGACAGGTATCACTATTCCAGATGTTGTATTTGTAATTGATACTGGAAGAACGAAAGAAAATAAGTAAGTTTACATTTTCCTCCCAAATCAAAACATATTTAACCTGAAAAGGGCTTGGGACTCTTGAATTGTTAGGAGACATCACAGAACCATTCCAGTCAGTACATGTACTGCCAAAACAAGCACTAGATCTCAGAGTTATATGGGGAGCATCTCAAATGTCCTAATTCTGTCCAAAACAAAAGGTCTCAGAGAAGCTGTAGGGAAGTTTAAAATGTCTGAGAGTAAACGTCAAAATTCATGTCATCGGTTTTCCCATATAAGTAATATCAATGTACTGCTCCTGATAGGAAAGTGCTGAGAAAATGTTCAGACATAAATTCTTATCAGTTAGTTTGTAAAATAAATTGTTTTACAAAAGCATTATTTGTGAGATTATAAAAAGCATGGTTTTAGAATCAGAGTTAGATTATAAATCTCTGATCTTGAGCAAGGAATATGACATCAGTTATAATCATCAGTATTCTCCTCATATGTAAGTGGGAAAATTAAAATTTCATAAATTGAAAGTGCGTAGTACAGTAATTGGTGCATAGTAGATAACTTTAACTATTAAGTAAATTTAACTTTAACAGATTATTGCTTTATAAATGTTTTGATGTTTATATTTAACAAATAAGGGAGACCATCTTTTTGGTCTATTCTAATCTATATACACTGTTCCTAATCTTAGAAAACTTTAGCAATATTTGGAAATGAGTATGACTGTCCAGTACAAAAAAGATTCCTGATTTTTTTTAATTGTACCTTTAGAGGAAGTGTTTTCAGGGTTGAACTGTATTTTGTGAAAGGTGCTTTGAATTGTGATGTTCACAGCAGAATTTCTCACTTTTTCAAAGAACTCTTACTGCATAATTAATCTTCAACTTTAGAATCAAATACTTCCAGTTTTTTTTTAGATTTTGATTTAAGTCAGTTATCTACATAGTATCTCCTAAAACATTTTTCTAGGTACCATGAGAGCAGTCAGATGAGTTCTTTGGTCGAGACATTTGTCAGCAAAGCCAGTGCTCTGCAGCGCCAGGGAAGAGCTGGGCGGGTCAGAGATGGCTTCTGTTTCCGCATGTACACGAGAGAAAGGTACGGAATAGCCTGGAGAATAAAAACACGCAAACCATCATGGCATTGCTGATAATATGTATTTAGAATTATCTTACCTTATTTTTCAGATTTGAAGGCTTTATGGACTACTCTGTCCCTGAAATCTTGCGCGTGCCTTTGGAAGAATTATGTCTTCATATTATGGTAATCCCAAGGGAATTTAGATGAACTTTTGTCCTCCACCCCTTTCTAAGAAAAAACAAAAAGAAGACCTAAACTTATCTTACCTTCTGTTGCACTAGATTTTCAAGTATTTCATTTACTCTGCTCTAATAAATTCCCTCTTCCCCCATATTTTATAAGTAACCCACTGTGCTTTAAATCTGCCATAGGCACTCATACTTTAAGAAATTAAAATACAGACTCATAGCCCAGACCACTAGTTCTCNAGATTTTCAAGTATTTCATTTACTCTGCTCTAATAAATTCCCTCTTCCCCCATATTTTATAAGTAACCCACTGTGCTTTAAATCTGCCATAGGCACTCATACTTTAAGAAATTAAAATACAGACTCATAGCCCAGACCACTAGTTCTCAACTGGGGATGATATTGCTTACCAGGGAAAGCCTGGAATGTCAGGAGACATTTTTAGTTGTCAGAACTGTAGGGAGAGGGACATCTAGTGGGTCAAGACCAGGGCTGCTGCTAAACACTCTGCAGTGAACAGCACAGTCCCCTAAAACAAAGAATTATCTGGGCCCACTAACAACAGAGCTGGACTTGGAAAGTCCTGACCTAGACCAAAGGCTTCCTGATATGAAAGATCTATAATATCCCTCAGTTCTTAGATTTTTTTAGTTCTATAAAAATCAGGAATGAAGAAACTAAAAATATGCAACTGGAAAAATCTCCTCTTTGCTTAAAATTTTACTTAAATTTAGTTCCAGTTTGACCATCTTTTTTTTTTTTTTTTTTTTTTTAATTTTTTCTGATCACATCCGAATTTATCACTTTTTCGATCTGCAGAAATGCAGTCTTGGCTCTCCTGAAGATTTCCTCTCCAAAGCTTTAGATCCTCCTCAACTTCAAGTAATCAGCAATGCAATGAATTTACTCCGAAAAATTGGAGCTTGTGAACTAAATGAGCCTAAACTGACTCCACTAGGCCAACACCTTGCAGCTCTGCCTGTGAATGTCAAGATTGGCAAGATGCTTATCTTTGGTGCCATTTTTGGCTGCCTGGATCCAGTGGTAAGACAAGCAATGCTGCTGCTGCTTCACTGTAAAGATCATTTTGGTTGGGGAGGTATTAAGTTGGGAATTTTTATAACTAAATAGGGTGTCTGTACTAACATTAAAGCCAGAAAATCTGAGTGCTTAATGAGAATTTTTGAATATTTAACTTTTTATATTTATATACAAGAAAATATCTTCACCCATATACTCTTGTTTATTGTAGGTATTATTTTGTAAAAGGGTTTTGGCTTGTAGACTTATGCTATCAAACATCCCACTTGAAATATTCACTTAATTCTTTCTGTGTGTGTGTGTGTGTGTGTGTATATATATAGTAGATGATTCATATAGTAGGTGGATTCATTGAGAGTTTTGAACTCCATACTTTAGAATCAAAACTTCCTTCTGTTTTTCTGGGTTTTCTCTGAGCTAGCAATTACCAGCAATTCTGTTTTCTCAAATTATCTCAGAATTAACAGACTTTTTGCCTCTCTCTGAATCTCTTGCCTGCTTTGCCATTCCAACTTTATCAGGTTGTAGCCTTTTCTGGGACTACAAATAAGCCTGTTTGAAATCAAAATGGGGAGAGTATGACTTACTCTAGTCTTTTTTTTTTCTAGTATCAGAAATATATACCAGAATTGTGTTGAGTCCAAGAAATATCTACTGCCATGATAGTTGATCTGAAAAGCTGCAGCAACAACAAATAGGTTGTTATATAATCCAAATTATGTAAGAATTATTTAAGGAGCATTGCAGGCAATGGAAATTCGGACTCAGAGTCAAGATCTCTGATCTGTGATTAAGGAATTTCTTTTAACTGTGTGACAGACTATCAGTCTCTTGCACAAATACTCATTTTTTAAAATCCCTGATTCTGTTGGTATTACTTCCCTGTCTCACAAAGATGATATAAAAGTAAGTGATAGATTTTTTTAATTCCATAAAATGAAACTAAAAGTAACTAATTAAAATGAAAATGCTAGCTATTATAGAACACAGTAAATTCAACAGAAGAAAGTGCAGTTGTTTTATGATTTACTTTCTATTACAAAACAAATCAGCTTTCAGTGTGTACCTCTTTAAGGTTAAATTTTTTTGTTTATTTATGGTTAGGCAACATTAGCTGCAGTTATGACAGAGAAGTCTCCTTTTACCACACCAATTGGTCGAAAAGATGAAGCAGATCTTGCAAAATCAGCCTTGGCCATGGCAGATTCAGATCATCTGACGATCTACAATGCATACCTGGGGTAAAGAAATAATCTGGGTTTTGTCAGTAGGTCAAACCTAAGGGTATTTACTATTTTAAAAATGTATCTTTGACTTTTATTAAAAAGATACATTAAGGTTTAAATTTAGTATTAGTTACTTCATCTGTCAAGTACAATTATTTTAGAGATTTGTATTTTTATAATCCTAAAATTTAAGAACAATGTACTTTGTATTACTATGTGTATGTGTATATTTGAAGTTATTAATTTACTGTTATACATAAGCAAAAAATACCTATATTGTAGTTGAAAATGGCTAGCTCTTAAAACAGGCAAGGCCCTCCCTCGTTTTATATGATTATAATGTAATTAAAGCTATGGTTAGTACCTCTGAAAGTGAGAGTTTGGAAACATTAAACTGTGGTCATTTTTCTTACATAGATGGAAAAAAGCACGGCAGGAAGGAGGCTATCGTTCTGAAATAGCATATTGCCGGAAGAACTTTCTTAATAGAACATCACTGTTAACCCTAGAGGTAAGTCTTAACGCAACTGTCTTAATTTAGGGTCATATGGTGGACCAGTGAGATTATTTCGGGAAAAGAAATGCCTAGGATAGTGTTTGACACATAGTAAGTGTTTAATAAACATTTGCTGAATTAATAAATTTACAGGTAACCTGTATTACATGGTGACTCAAAATAGTATTTAACAGAGACTTCCTTGGCTGTTCAGTGGTTAAGACTCTGTACTTCCAAAATAGTGTTTAACAATCATATTATATTCAGGAAGTGGTCAAAGATACAACATGATTTCATAGAAATAACACTAGTTTGGGAATTAGGATAGTTTATTCAACGGCTCAAGCTTGGAGAAGGTTAATTTAGTCTCAGTTTCTCATTTAAAAAAAAGAAATTGAATTGGGGATATGCTACAGTTTTTCTCAACTCTGAAAATCAGTTGTTATTTTGAATTATTATGGAAATTTTCAACTATACATAAAAGTGACAATAGTACAGTGAACTCCTGTGTACTGTGGAACTCACTTCCATAATTATCAACATGTGCTCAATCTTGTTTTACTAATACTCCCCTTAATCCACTATCCGCCCTCTAGATTATCTTGAAGCAAATCCCAGATGTCAGCTTGTTATATATCTCTGAAGTATAAGACTCATTTTTTTCTTTAGCATTATCATGCCTTGAAAAATAATTCCTTTATATCATCAACTATACAGTATATAAATATCCCTGATTTTTCATAATTTTTTTTTACAGGTAGTTTAAAATCATGATCCACACAAGGTCCACACGTTAAAATCGGTTGATATGTCTCAAGTGTAGTGCAACATTTAAAGGAAAATGGTGTTTAGAGCAGATGTGCTTTAAAAACATTCAGAAAATAAACTTACCTCTCACATAATTCCCCTGCTCTGTGCTCATATTTTAAAAAGTTGTCTGGCTCGGGTTCAAGATATGGAGAGATAAGCAGCACTCCTTTGTCTGCACTCCACTTCCTCCAGACCTTCAAGTTGCCTCCCACTCCCTTCCTTCTGTCAGCCTTGTCTTCACCTCCCCTAGGCTACAGGGTTTTCAGTTCTTTACCAGTCTTGTGGTATTACAGCAACTGTCTGTCTGATTTTTCTTCTCCTGTAATTGAAGTCCCTTAAGTCCCAAACCAGAAAACTCAAGGAAATCCTAAATGTAAACTTCATCTTTTAATCACTTGTATCCTGTCTAGTTTAAAAATGCTCATCCTCGAGAGACAGCAAAAGAGACACAGATGTAAAGAACAGGCTTTTGGACTCTGTGGGAGAAGGCAAGGGTGGGATGATTTGAGAGAATAGCATTGAAACAGGTATATTATCATATGTGAAATAGATCACCAGTCCAGGTTCAGTGCATAAGACAGGGTGCTCAGGGCTGATGCACTGGGATGACCCTTAGGGATGGAATGGGGAGGGAGGTGGGAGGGAGGGTCAGGATAGGGAACACATGTACACCCATGGCTGATTCATGTGAATGTATGGCAAAAACCACCACAATATTGTAAAGTAATTCAGTTCAGTTCAGTCGCTTAGTTGTGTCTGACTCTGCGACCCCCATGAACTGCAGCACACCAGGCCTCCCTATCCATCAGCAACTCCTGGAGTCCACCCAAAGTCATGTAAAGTAATTAGCCTCCAATTTAAAAAAAAAAAAAGGCAAAAAAATAAAATTGGATTAAAAAAAAAATGCTCATCCTCCCTACGGTATTTTAGCTGATTGGCATTACTAAAGGTAGAAAAAGATTTTAAGCAACAAGTTTAGATGGTTGCCATTAATAAACGTTGTCGGAGTTCTTTAGAAAATTGTTTCCCAGAGACAAGTGAAGAAGGTTCTTGCAGTCTAGGATCAGAGTCCTCTGTAATGCTTCCTCAGTAGTTAACTATGCTTCCTCGGTGTGTCTATGTGAGCATCCTTATTGAGTAAACCTATTGAAAGCAGAGCTACTGTTAAAGTAGATATACTGAATGAAAATGCATTCAGGCACATTTTTATTGCTTTCACGTATTAGACATTCGTATGTTAATTAAAGTATGGTTGATTTATAATATAATATTTTAGGTATACAGCACAGTGATTCAGTATTTTTCTAGATTATACTCCATTAGAAGTGATTATAAAATACTGACTATAATTCCCTGTGATTATACAATATATCCTAGTTGCCTGTTTTATACAGACTTGTGTGTGCCTCTTAATTCCATTTCCCTATGTTGCTCCTCCCCCTTTCCCTTCCTCCAATGGTAGCCACTTGTTTGTTCTCTATATCTTGAGTCTGTTTGTTTTGCTGTATACATTTGTTTATTTTAGATTCCACAGTTAAGTGATATCCTACAATATTTGTCTTTCTCTGCCTTATTTCACTAAGCATACTGTTTAGTCCATCAACATTGCTGCAAATGGCAGGGGTTTTGTGTTTTTTTTTTTTTCATTTTTACTAAAGTTTTATTATATATTTATGGAACTTGAGGAATAGTAATGTTAAGACATTTCTTCAAAGTATTGGCTGTGTTAAACTTGAAAATAAACTGATAGGTTAATGAAATGCCTAATCTAAAGAGTTTGCTAAACTAATAAAGTATTATTCAAAGAATAATCCACAAGGACATCCCTGGCGGTCCAGTGGTCAGCATTCTGTGCTTCCAATGCAGGGGTCATGGATTTGATCCCTGGTCAGGGAACTAAGAGCCCACATTCCATGAGATGTGGCCAAAAAAATTTAAAAACAAAAACAAGAGTGCACAGAGATATATACTTCATGCTGCTGGTTTTACTTAGTAATATGATGGATTAGGAAAACATTTGACAAATGTTAATATTTATAATAAGGTTAGAAATGAAACATTTAAGCATGTTTCAAATTCCACAAGTTTTTTTTAATTGGCATGTAGTTGGTTTATAATATTAATTTCAGGTATACACATAGTGATTCACAAATTTTAAAGATTATAGTCCATTATAGTTAACTACAGAATATTGGGTTTTATTGGGTATATTCCATGTGCTGGCAACATATTCTTGTAACTTAATTATTTTACACATAGTAGATTGTACCTCTCAGCCACCTACCCCTACCTTGCCCCTCACTCCTTCCCTCTCCCTACTGGTAGCCACTAATGTGTTCTCTATGTTTGTGTTCTTTTTTGTGTTATATCCACTAATTTTATTTTTTCGAGTCCACATATAAGTGATAACATATAATATTTTTCTTTGTCTGTCTGACTTATTTCACTTAGCATAATGCCCTCCAGGTCCATCCACTTTGTAGCAAAAGGCAAAAATTCATTCTTTTTTGTGCTGAATAATATTCCATTGTGTGCATGTGTGTGTATTATCATCTTTCTCCATTTGTCTGTTGATGGACATTTGGGTTTCTTCCATGTCTTGGCTATTGTAAACATCTATGAACACTGGAGTTCATGTATCTTTTTGAATAAGTGTTTTCATTTTTTTCTGGATATATGCCCGGGAGTGAGATTGCTAGATCATGTGGTAATTCTCTTTTTAGTTTTTTGGAATCCTGTCCATTTTGATAGGAAACAGTAATACAAAGTACAAGGTTGTTTGGTAGCTCCTTTAATTGATTATGATCATGTTTCTTTTTAACAAACCAATCTAGGATGTAAAGCAGGAGTTAATCAAGTTGGTTAAAGCAGCAGGATTTTTATCATCTACAACTTCTAATAGCTTCGAAGGAAACAGAGCCACACAGACCCTTTCCTTCCAAGAAATTGCCCTTCTTAAAGCTGTACTTACTGCTGGACTGTATGACAACGTGGGGAAGATAATCTATACAAAATCAGTTGATATTACAGAAAAATTGGCTTGCATTGTGGAGACAGCCCAAGGCAAAGCACAAGTACATCCATCCTCAGTAAATCGAGATTTGCAGATTTATGGATGGCTTTTATACCAGGAGAAGGTAAAGTGCTCATTCTTTAATTCCAGTATTCAGGACATCATTCTAGAAGTCAGTCATAACAAATTTGGATGCCCGCCAAATAACTATATTTGGTTCTTAAACTGAGCTATTCATGTTTGTTCATATTTGAAATCAAGATGTTCATGGTTTCTCAACAAAAATAAAAACATGTCTTTTTTCCACATCTCCAAATAAGGGGAATATGGAATGGGATAGAACTAAATGTGATGTTACAACAGTCTGAGACACAATGCAACCTAAGATAACTTAATAGCAAATATTTGTAGATTAAACCAGTCAACCTTTTGAATCATAGCTCATTAAATTAATAAAGATCCATAATTTCAAGCATTGGCTTGAGTAACTCCCAGCTTATCAGCAAACTTAAACATGTTAAACATGACAAATTCCTGACTAATGGTCATTGCTGAACCTTCCTGTAGAAACAAGACACTTTGAAACTTAATTTTATCTTTCCACTAATTATTTAACAGTATAAGCATAACACTGCTTATTCATACTTTATGTTCAAGGTCCACAATTCAGCCTTACAATTAATGTTTCAAATCCTTTTAATAGTATAAATACACAGGTGGTGACTGTGATTATCATAAAAGAGATCGTGCAACATAATGTAGACATGTAGCTTTATAAAGCAATTTAAAATAGTAGCAAATTATAGAAAAATGCTTACATGAAACAGACAGTGAATTTTTTATTTTTTTAGGCTGTTAAGTGTTTTTTTTTTTTTTTTTAATACAGATAAGATATGCCCGAGTGTATTTGAGGGAAACTACCCTAATAACCCCTTTTCCAGTTTTACTTTTTGGTGGTGATATAGAAGTTCAGCACCGGGAACGCCTTATCTCTGTTGATGGCTGGATCTATTTTCAGGTACATTCTATAACTGATCTTAAAATTTTACTGCCAAGACCATTGAGGTAGATTTTTTACTAAATTTTATTGGAGTTTGCGTGATTTCTTCCTATGGTTTGACTTAAATAGAAGATGTCCGTATTTTATCTTGCCTGTATGGTTTTAAATCTGTTTAATTTTAAAATCAAACTGTATTTCTAATTGCATATTGCATTTATTGTCAGTAATAATGATTTGCCATGTGGTGGACTTCAGTAGTTGACTTTACATGGATCAGCCTAATGTAATACCCTAACAACCTTGTTAGATGATTTCTTTCTATTGACGAGGCACTTAAACTGAGTGGGAGTTAAATAGCTTACATGGATTGTTAATGGTAGAGCAAGGTTTAAACCGAGAACTATATGATCCTCAAACTTGTGCTCCTTCTGCTATATCATGCCACCTATAGAAAGACAAATTCCTTTAATTCAGGCTGTTAAAATTCTCCTCTGGAAAAATTAAACCAACCAGTGCTACCAACAATAAGTTTATTTCTCTGTAACTTATCAACATTGACCACTTGAAGCAAATCTAATACATTCTGCTCTGATATACCATGATAGCTGTTTGTCTAAGACTGGAGATGTAAACTTTAAAGGCAGTTTTAAAAATATGTGCACTTCTCACAAAGAGGGGGAGATGGTGATAGTGTTCTATAACTAACTGGATTGTGGTGATGGCTGTACAACTCTATAAGTTCATTAAAAATCATTGAGTTGTACACAGTGAGTAAATTTTATGATCTATAAATTATTCCTCAGTAAAGCTATTTTTTAAATTCCATTTTAAAACCTGTAGCCCTCTTTCTTCCTCTTCTGGGGATGATATCTAGAGGCATTCAGGATGGTCCAGCCTCTAACAAAACCAGGCTGTCCCAAGTCCCTGGTAATGGAATTGTTTACCTTTATACCAAGAAGGTTGGGAAAGCACCAGAATCCACATGTGGGCTATGCTCAGGCCGACTTTAAGGAGTTCATGCTGTGAAACCTAAAGTTCTTATGAAGTTGTCTAAAATAAAAACAATCAGCTGGGCCTATGATGTTTCCATGTGTGCTAAATGTGTCCACGACAGGACAAGCATGCTTTCCTTATAGAGGAGCAGATCATTGTGAAAATGTTGAAAGAACAAGCACAGAGTCAGAAAGCTAAATTAAAAAATGAAGCATTTTTGAGCAATAAAATCAAAAAGCACAAAAACGAAACTGTAGTCTTCACTCCCATAGAGTTGATACAAGAGAAGAAAACAATTGCAAAATGGTTGCTTTATTCTGGAAA
>SJYV01048256.1:0-19005 GCA_006410875.1 Neotragus pygmaeus | reverse complement strand
GCCTGGCGTGCTGCGATTCATGGGGTTGCAAAGAGTCGGACACGACTGAGCGACTGAACTGAACTGATACAGTCCATGGGGTCACAAAGAGTTGGGCATGACTGAGTGACTTTCATTTTCAATCTGGTATCAGGCTGAGGACTGGCCGAAGATCCGTCATCACTGTCTTCAAACCCAGGAGCAGGCAACCAGCTCACCAGCCTGTTCCACATCAAACACCCTGCTCATCTCTCACCCTAGAGAGATGTCCCTGGACCAGGTACGCCTGGACATCATCCTGTTCCCTGCTCTCTCCCTGTACCCCACATCTCATTGTTCAACTTGTCCTTCTGATTCTACTTCCTCAGTATTATCTATACCGTGAAGCCAAGATTTAAACTCAGACCTCAAGACTGCTCAATTCCTGGTCTGTCTACCCCCAGGACTGATCCAAGATCACCTCATAAAAAGCATCAGAGTCCCTTGGTGGCCTTCAAAAGACCCAGCCACGTAACCGTCCATGAGTTTCGGCAAACTCAGATCCTTTTCCGAAATCCTCAGCAGTCGATTCCTCTTTGAAGTGCTCACAGTGGCCATAACTTCCTTGAAAATAACGTCATTTCTTTTTAAATACTTTTTTTTTTAATTGTCAAGATGTTTTGTTTTTTGTTAAAGGATGGATGATAGCTCTTGGTGAAACTGGCAACCCCAGGACTTGTCTCCATATCTTAGCAATCTTCTGAAGTCCATCAAAGAGATGGTGAGGCAGTAACGATGCTTTTATTAGCAACCTTTACACTTTGTCAAAATTAAAATGAAAATGCAACATTCATATGTAAATCCAGTTACCTTCGAGGTTCCCCATATCCTTTATTCCTTTCATGAAATTACAGATTATTAAGAAATGTTTGAAGAGTGGGGAGACAGGCTTCAGGGGAGTGTGAAAGAGGCAGAGAGAGACAAAGGGGTAGTGAGCACGAGGTGCTTTGACCTTGACCTTCTCTTTCATGCTCACAAGCATTTCGGTCTGTAGTTTCAGAGCTCATCCATTGTCCAAGACAGCCTACCCCGCTGCCAAGCCTGACTTACGCATCCAGTTTCACAGAGACCCAAAACCTGAGAAAGGAGAACAGGAAAGCTTGGCAGGGGCAGGAGCTCCTGTTTACAAATATTTCTCCTTGATAATGAACTATTTATGGCAGATAACCACTAACCCTGNCCTACCCCGCTGCCAAGCCTGACTTACGCATCCAGTTTCACAGAGACCCAAAACCTGAGAAAGGAGAACAGGAAAGCTTGGCAGGGGCAGGAGCTCCTGTTTACAAATATTTCTCCTTGATAATGAACTATTTATGGCAGATAACCACTAACCCTGATTGACAAAGGGCCTTATTTAAAATTGCGCTGACAAATGTGAGATATGAGAATTGAAAAAAAAAAAAAAATGTAATTCACAGGGGGAAAACTCTCCAAACTGTTTCCAAGTGTCTTCTTCAGATGCGAGCTGAGACTGGACAATTCACACTGCCTTATGAAACCCAGAAGGTTCACACTGTCATGTGAAACATATTGCCATGGAAACTTGGAAGGGTGGACAGCTAGTCCTTCCCGGGATCATCTGGGAAGGCTTCAGAGAGGAGGTGACTTTTTAGCAGGATTGTAGCAAACAGACAAAGCGGCCCGTAAAATGCCTACCTACTGCTGCCCACACACTATATGATCTCCTCCCCTGGGTGTTTCTGGGACCATGGCTGCTGCTGGTCAGTAGAATTTGGCAAAGCTTGTGAGAAGTAATGATGCTGTGATTTCCTGATAAGTTACGTAAGACTACGACCATCTCTTGGCTGGAGTTTCTCTCCCTCCCTGGCTGACTGCAAGGAAGCAAACAGCCATGCTGGGAAACCGCCTGGACAAAGAACTGCAGGCGGACTCTGAAAGCCAAGGACAGGCTCCATCGGATGGTCAGCAAGGGACTGAAGCTCCCAGTCCCCCAGGGGTGAGGAGCTAGGTGCTGTCATTGACCCAGGAGCGGAAAAACATCCTCCCCAGTTCAGCCTCCAGATAAGCCCCCAGCCCTGAGTGACACCTTGATAGAAGCCTTCAGGAACCCCCAGCAGATGACCAGCTAAGCCATCCCCGGTCCCTTGACACACAAACAGTGCAATCATCAACACGGTGTCTCGTTGTAACCATCTGCAGTTGTTTTTTCTTGCAGAGTGATAGAAAACTCATACAAGTGAGCTGGGGAAGAGTAAGAATTTGCAAACTGTAGGAAGTAAAGGAAATTCCAGACCAAGGGAACAGCAGGTAGAAAAGCATAGTAACAAGAAAGTGTCTATCTTGCCCCAAGAAAGGTATGACTTTAAACATCCCTAGGGTAAGAAAGTGGGTAGGAGATAGAAGATAAAAGATTAACTCAAAAGAGTTAAAAGATTAAACCTCAAGGCCAGCGTTTCTTTTCTGATCCTGCTGGAGAACCTTGTGTTCATCCAAGGCCCTGGTGCCACCCACAGAGATTCTTCTCCACAGTGAGTGGACTGGGGCTCAGAAATGATGGGTCTACTAAATGCCCCCAGGTAATCCTGATGCTGCCGCTCCAGAGAACAGGATCGGGGCCCACGTCTGCACCAAAAGGCATCCAGTGAGAGTGGTCTCTCAATACTAGAAAGACATAAAATGTTGACTTTCAGTGTAACCCAGAAGCAGTCTGGAGGATGGTCTGGTGGGGATGAGGGGCTGGAGACTATGGCCCAGGGTCACCTAGGAGATCACAGCAACAGTGGCAATCCGAACCAGGGAAGGGCCAGGCATTGGAGAGAACTGGGCACAAGCAGAGGTGTGGATGGCCCTCGGCAGGATCTGGTGTGGAGTCAGGTGTAAGCAGTCAAGAAAACAGAGATGTGGGGGAGATCTGACAGAGAGAGATGGGAGGAGGAGAGGAGGGGGAGGTCTGGGTGGACGAGAAGGACCTCTGTTTTCATGAGCTGCGTCTTGCAGGCTCTGTCTTCACTGACCCACAGACCTGCTAACTGGGCCTCGGGAGATTTGCATGTTGGTTTTGGCTCTGTCTCTACTGGAATTGTCCAGACTACAAATTTCCAGGCACTGCAATCCTCTCCACACGGAGGCCATTTACACAGAAAGCTGCTAAACCCCAATAATCCCTGCTGGTGGGACAGTGGCTGTTTGGCCATTTCAGGCCTATAATTGCCTCCAAGTTAAACTGCAGAGGTGGGGTGGCCCTGCTCCCATGAGCTCTGAGTCTAAATGAGTAATCCCTGGACCCAGCTTCAGTGAGCTGATGCCACTGCAAAGCTTGGAGTTCGGAAGCACGTTCATTTGGTCAGTGTTTACTGAGAGTGCCCGACACGGCTCCAGGCTTGGGGGGAACTGTCCTGAACAAGACAGGGGTGCCCCAGTTGATGGCACACACTACCTTTTTTCCTCCTGTGAGAGCCCTCAGGGATCACAAAGTTTAGAGTCTCCAGGGGCAGCAGAGGATCTAGAAGGTGGCACCTTCCTTATCCTCACACAGTCTCGGTTCTTCCAACACTGGCTTTCCTGCCAAGGCTGTGTTTTGCTGGGGGTTCTGTGGAGCCCTGTTTCTGGGGGGCAGTATGGATAAACATTAACCTTCAGGATGGAGGCTCAGTGATAACAGATGACATATATGTAGCCTTCACCGCTTGCCAAGCATGTTCTAAGCACATTGCAATATTAACTCACAGGATCCCACCAACCAGCAAGATTTGTTTTGTTTTGTTTTGTTTTTCTTCTGGGGAGGCTGAGGCACGGAGGGTTAAGTTGCTGTTGAAGTTCACAGGGCTTTCAGTGATGGAGCTGGGGGATCAGGACCAAGACTGAGCCTTCACCCTACACAACACCAGTGATGTAATGGTTAAACAAGCCAGGAATACCCTGGTTTTAAAAAATAGTCACATATATCCCTGATAAACTTTTTTTTTATGAGTTTTTGGCCATTCAATAATTTTTCATGAAATACTGGTTCAAGTATTTGGGACATTTTTTTGAGTTCTTTCTCTTTTTCTTATTGATTTCTGGAGGATCTTTATATAGGGTGGCAACCAGTTCTTTGCAGATATTACATTAATACATTTTTCAAGTATTTTTTCCCAGCTGGCAGCTTTCCTGTTCATTTTCTTGATGAGCAGAGGTGTTTCATTTTGAGGAAGATTAATTTATCAGTGTTTCCTTTTATATTTAACTTTTGGGCTGTGTCCTATTAGAAAATATGTTTCCCTGACCCAAGATCATAAAAATACTCTTCTGTGTTTATTGTTCTGCCTTTGACATTTAATCTTATCTTGAGTTAATTTCCCAAATGGGCTAAGGTGAGGGTCAAGCAGCTTTGCCTTCCATGCAGATATCCAGTCGCTTCCACGCCTTTTTTGAACGGGCTTTTCTTTGTTGAGTTGTTTTGTCATCCGTGGCGCAGCAAGTAAGCATGACCGTGTAAGCATCGATCACGTGAGCATCGACCACGTAAGCGTGCATCTACTTCTAGGCTCCCTGTTCTGTCCCAACATTTCAGGCGTCTATCTTTACACCAACATTGCTTTGACTACAGTGGCTTTTATTATGCATCAAGGAAATGAAGATTAAAATTATAATGAGACACAAACATAGAGTGGCTAAAGTTAAAGGACTGACAGGAACAAAAGCTGGAAAGGATTTCAAGTAAGCAAAACTCGTATTTGTTGCTGGTGGGAATAAAATGGCCCAACCACTTTGGAAAACTCTTTGGCAGTTTCCTATGAAATCAAAACTACAGTCACACTATGATTCTGAAATGCTGCTTTAAGATGTAGAAATTAAAATGTCAGTTCACATATAAACACTCACATGTGAATGGTCATAGCTGCTTTACTTGTAATAGTCAAATCTGGAGACAATCCAAGTGTCCTTGAACAGGTGAATGGATAAACAAACTCTGGGATGTCCATACAACAGAAACCCAGCAATTAAAAAGAGCAAACTGGATAAATGCAACAACATGTAAAATGCAAAGTCATTACACTGGGTGACAATAACAGGCTCAAAAGCATACTTACTACATAATTCCAACTAGAAGAAGTTCTGGAATGGACCGACTTAATCTACAATAAAGGAAACTTTATCAGCTCTGGTTGTTTCCTAGGAGAAATGCCTGGGAGGAGACACAAAGATCTCTATGAGATGATGAAATTTCTCCAACTTTGTGAAATATGGATCATGCAGGTTTTTGCATACCTGTACAAAAAAATACCACGCTCTGCATTTTATCTCAGTAAAGAAATTAGAATTAAAGGAAAAATACATTTAAATGTAAGGGAAAATGTATAAAACAGTCCTCTTCTTACATGGCATTTAGGTAAGCTAAAAGAAGCTGGAAATCTCTAAAGCAGGACTAAAGTTTGCAGGGACTTTTTTTTTAATTGATGGATAATTGCTTTACAATGTTGTGTTGGTTTCTGCCGTACAAAAATGCAAATCAACCACAACTATATAAATATATATATATATAATACATATTTTTGTTTTGTTTTGTTAAGATGGTCAATATATAATATAATATAATATATATTTATACATATGTATTACATATATATGTGTATACACCTCCCTACCCTCGTGAGACTCCCGTCCACGCCCCTGTCCCGCCCCTCTGGGTCATTACAGAGTGCCAGGACGGGCTCGCTGTGTCGCACAGCACCTTCCCACCAGCTGTTTTACACATGGTCATGTACACACGGTCGTGTACATATGTCAACGCCCCTGTCTCAGTTCGTCCCACCCTCCCGTTCCCCCGCTTTGGCCACAAGTCCGTTCTCTGTGTCTGTCTCTAGTCCTGCCCTAGAAATAGGTTCCTTGGTACCATTTTTCTAGATTCTGCATATATGTATTCATACACAATATTTGCGTTTCTCTGACTTACTTCGCTCTGTATAAGAGGCTCTAGGTACATTCACCTCACTGCAGCTGACTCACGTTCATCCCCTCGTTAGGGCTGTGTAACATTCCACGTATGTACGTGCCGCGACTTCTCTATCCATTCCTCTGCCCATGGACATATAGATTGCTTAGTTTCATTTTGGTCATTGAGAAGGGTTGAATTATGTTGTATATTGAAATTGTAACCCCCTAGAACCTCAAAATGTGACCGTGTATGAAAATAAGTGAAAGTGAAGTCACTCAGTCGTGTCCAACTCTTTGCAACCCCATGGACTGTAGCCTACCAGGATCCTCAGTCCATGGGATTTTCCAGNGAAATTGTAACCCCCTAGAACCTCAAAATGTGACCGTGTATGAAAATAAGTGAAAGTGAAGTCACTCAGTCGTGTCCAACTCTTTGCAACCCCATGGACTGTAGCCTACCAGGATCCTCAGTCCATGGGATTTTCCAGGCGAGAATACTGGAGTGGATTGCCATTTCCTTCTCCAGGGGATCTTCTCAACCCAGGAATTAAACCCAGGTCTCTCACATTGTAGGCAGATGCTTTACGGTCTGAGCCACCAGGGAAGCCTATATGAAAATAAGATCATTGCAAGTGTACTTAGGTAAGATGAGGTTGTCCTAGAGTAGAATGAACCCTTGCTCCAATGTGACTGGTGTTCTTATAACAGGGGAAATTTGGATACAGACTCAAGCATGGGGAGAACGCCATGCAAAGTTATGCCACCACGAGCCAAGAACCTGCCAGAAGCTGGGAGAGGCCTGAAGCATGTCCTTGCCGAGACCCTTCAGAGGGAACACAGCTCTGCCAACAGTTTGATCTCAGCTTCTGGCCTCCAGACTGTGAGGCATTTCAGTTGTTTAAGCTACTTCAGCCCAAGCCGAGTGTACAGCCATAGATTCCTTTGGTTTTTTTTGCCCTTTGGTGTGTCTATGTTAACAGACTCTAGATAATGTCCCTTGTTCTAACAAGTAGCTCACTTACTTAAGTTTTCTGTTTTCCCCAAAGAAATAAGAGCATCTACTGTGACCAGGGCTGCTGCATCCACATAAATGAAGAATTTTAAAAAATAATAATGTCCAATGACCCATCTCCATCATTTGCAAACCGTGTTCCAAAGAGCTTTCTCATTTTGTCTCCAAAGTCTAGAAGGAGAAATCATTGCTTCCATTTTGCAGATGAGGCAGATAAGGTTCCCATCAGACAGCAATTTGTTGTTGGGTGTCTCTCAGTCATGTCCAACTCTTTAAGACCCTATGGACTGCAGCAGACCAGGCTGCCCTGTCCTTCACTGTCTCCATTGAGTCGGTGACGCCATGCAGCCATCCTCTGTCACCCCCTTCTCTTCCTGCCTTCAGTCTTTCCCAGCATCAGGATCTTTTCCAATGAGTCAGCTCTCCACATCAGGTGGCCAAAGTATTGAAGCTTCCGCTTCAGCACTGTTCCTTCCAATGAATACTTAAGGTTGATTTCCTTTAGGATTGGCTGGTTTGATCTCCTTGCTCCCCACTCAAGAGTCTTCTCCAGCACCACAGTTCAAAAGCATTTGTGGCGCTAGTGGTAAACAATCTGTCTGCCTGCCAGACAGCAGTTACTCTGAGCAAACGCAGCTTTTGCTCCATACCCAGATGTTAGACCATCTCCCTCTAGGTTTCCCCAAGGCCACTGCTGGCTGGGAGGTGGGCTTCCTCTAGATGGGAAGGAGTAAGGGTGGAGAGTACCCTGAACCCCTGGCTGGCCCCTCTTCCTGTTCCAGGAGCCAGCAGGAAGCAGGCACCAGGTGGGAATTCTACTCACTATCACTGGCGACAAGGACACATCTCCTCTGCCTGACCCTCCATTTCTTTCCCTGCAAATCAACATATGTCCTCGGCTACTAGCTCCAGTGAAGCCCAGGTAACAAGACCGCCCACTGTGGCTTGGGACAAACTATAGCAGCTGCTCTTCACTCTTCACAACAACTGGACATAGAAACAACCTACATATCCAATGACAGATGAGTGGATACAGAAGATGTAATTCACACGTACGAAGAAGTAGCACAAAGCCACTGAAAGGAACAAAATAAGGTCATTTGTAGAGACGTGGATGGACCTAGCGTCTGTCATCACACAGAATGAAGTAAGTCAGAAAGCAAAAAGGTAAACATTGTCCATTAATGCGTATATGTGGGATACAGCAAAGTGGAACAGACGAACCTATTTCCAGGGCAGGAACAGAGATGCAGATGAAGAGAAGGAGCATGTGGGCATGGTAGGGGGTGCAGAGGAGGACGGGGCCAGCTGGGAGAACAGGGCTGACGCGTGTGCACGACCACAGGCAGATAGATAGCTGGCAGGAGGGGAGTCCTGGGAGCCCAGCATGGTGCTCTGTAATGACGGATGGGTGGGATGGGAGGTGGGTAGGAAGGGGGGTCCAAGAGGAAGGAGATATGTGTGTACATATAGCGGATTCACTTTGTACAGCAGAAGCTGACACAACATTGTAAAGTAATTATACTCCAATTTTTAAAAAGCAAGTATGGCTGCTACTGCTTCAATTCNCAATTTGTAAGGTTAGGGTGGGTAGGAAGAGGGGTCCAAGAGGAAGGGGATATGTGTGTACATATAGCGGATTCACTTTGTACAGCAGAAGCTGACACAACATTGTAAAGTAATTATACTCCAATTTTTAAAAAGCAAGTATGGCTGCTACTGCTTCAATTCTGGCTCCCAAAGTCTCCCCTGACACCCTGTCCAGTCTCCCCAAGGCTTCACCCAGCTGATCATAGAGGGGTGGCCCGGAACTGGATTTGGAAAATGAAGGTCCGTTTCATAATCTTTTCCAAAATGGGTTAAACAGGGGGATCTCTCCTTGCCCACTGATGGAAATGGGAAACACGTAATAATGGGCAATGAATAGATTCGGCCAATTCTGATGTCACTTCTTTCTAACCGAAATAACAGAGAAGTACGCCTTCGTGAGGTTTAGTAAAGCTGCCCAGATTGACACCATAGCGAGATGACTTTTGAAGCAGAGGTTCTATTCAAGTCGCTGCCAAAAGTCACTTTATCTTCCCTCCGATGCATCTCAGATTTTATCTACTCTTTTATTCTTTTTGTCCTTAATTTTAAATCCTTTTTATTATTATCTTTTCCCATGTAAGCACCAAAGGGGTTGTTTGGTACTCATTCTTTTGGAAGCAATTATCCACAAGAGAGGCGTTCACTTCATTTGGGTTGCATTTTATATCCAAACCAGGATAAAAATGCACAAAATTGACTTTGCCTATGCAGCTCAGACCCCAAAAAGTTCTTCCATGTGAATCTGAATTCAGCTGCCTGTGGACCAAGCCCTCTTCAGAAGACCAGGTGAGTGGTGATCATTTCTTGTAGCCCCAACATTATCTCCTTGTTGCCTAATTGGGCAAATAAAAGTTTTCATTTAATTGCCCACTACATTAATTCAGACCCTTTAGACCCCAAGCTTTCTGTGAATTTGGAAAGACAGTATTCTCACTTGATCTAAAAAAAAATATCTCTCACTTAGATGGTTACAAAATCCTCTTAATTCAAAGTCTTTATGGTTTTTCATAAATGAGTTCCTTGTGTCTAGGAAACAAGTGGGGCAGGGGTGGTTTGGTGCCCAGCCCCACATAATCCATTACAAGCATAAAATTTCTGTGTGAAGTCTCACAGATCTTAAAATGTTGCATGAATATTGCATTCTACTCTGTAACATGTCTGCATTTCATTTTAATATACTAACGATGTTTTAAATTAATTTCTATCAGTAACCAAAAAAATAATAAGTTTCCTACCTGTCTTATAGTTATTAGGCAAGAGACAACTGACTCAGTGTTTATCAGTTTTACAAAACGTGGCTGACCAAAAGGGAATTTACCTCCAACAGAGCATCACCGTTGGCGTGGAGGCCACTTCTCTCTTCTCTGCCTCCATCTCACAATTGTTAAAAGCCACAACCATGCACAGAGGTGAGCAGAACACCGTCACCTCTTTTTCTGCTTCGTGAACTCTTTCCAGACACTGGTCAAGGGGCCTGAAAGGACTACGCCCCCAGAGCGGCAGGGCTGATTCTGCAGGGGGTGTAGTGACGATCAGGCTAGTTTCATGCTGCCTAATTAAGGTACCCATGTCTGATCCCCTGATCCACTGAGCAAAATGTTTCCCGCCACAGGAAGACGTTTGCCAATGAACTTTTTTGCTGAGTGCTCATTCCTTCAGTCAGGTCTGCCTCTTTGCAAACTCACGGACTATTGCACGCCAGGCTCCTTCCTCCCAGGAAGTCCATGGGACTTCCCAAGCAAGAATACTGAAGTGGATTACCATTTGCTCCTCCAGGGGATCTTCCTAGCCCAGGAGAGGAACCCAGGTCTCCTGCACTGGCAGGCGTATTCTTTACCATTGCGCCACCAGCCACCCCAACGCCTCTGATTTACTTTCCCATTCCTGCTATAATGTCATCCCACGTAAATGAGCTCATCTGGGCAACTCACCTGCACCCTTTCCTCTCTCTCTGCTGGCCCTGGAATGTCAGCTGTGAGAACCTTTCAATGTGAAAGGATATGGATCCTCATGATAAGGGCTAAGAAACTTCAGACAGGGTGAAAAGCTTCTAAACAAATGAACTCCTCTGGCTTTATCTACCACTGGTTGGAAACAACTCCTTGCTCACTTTATTTGAGTTTTACCTTTTGCCCTGTAGCCTTTGCTTTTTTCCCCCTCCAGGAATTAAAAGACATCATGCACCCCCTGACCACACCTTCCGCACTGGAAGGCAGCCCCAGCTGGGGGAGGCAGCAAGTTTGGGGAGGTGTTTCCCATTTTATCCTAAGCAGAAAAATGAATACTCAGGGGGGCTTCCCTGGTGGTTCAGTGTCTCTGCGCTTCCCCTACAGAGGGCACTGGTTCAATCCCTGGTCAGGGAACTTAAACCATGAAAGGAACCGAGTGTGGCCAAATAAACAAATAAAAAGTTTTAGAAAAGAAAAATAGGTACTCAGGTCCCCATGGTTCACTAAAGAGTATTGTGCCCACTGCCATGGCCGCCTCTTTGGGGGATGACTGTGAAGGGGTCTTGGCCTCTAGAGGGGAATGGGCAGAGACCCATGCCCTGGACTTCATGCCAGGCTGGAATCTCACCCCTCTGCCCTCTAAACTGACATTGCTTGGGGACCTCCACTCTGTTTCGCCCTTCCTCCAGAATACCCTTTGACTCCCACCCCCACTGAGCCAAAAGTATTCAGCCACTAGGCCAAAAAAGATCCAATCAGTCCATCCTAAAGGAGATCAGTCCTGAATATTCATTGGAAGGACTGATGGTGAAGCTGAAACTCCAAAACTTTGGCCACCTATTGCAAAGAAACTGACTCATTTGAAAAGATCCCGATACTGGGAAAGATTGAAGGTGGGAGGAGAAGGGGACAACAGAGGATGAGATGGTGGGATGGCATCAGCAACTCGATGGACATGGGAGCTGGTGATGGACAGGGATGCTGGCATGCTGTGGTCCANTTGAAAAGATCCCGATACTGGGAAAGATTGAAGGTGGGAGGAGAAGGGGACAACAGAGGATGAGATGGTGGGATGGCATCAGCAACTCGATGGACATGGGAGCTGGTGATGGACAGGGATGCTGGCATGCTGTGGTCCATGGGGTCGCAGCAAATCGGACACAACTGAGAGACTGAACTGAACTGAGGCCAAAAAATGGGGAGGGGGGTCCTGATCCTCTCCCGCCTTAAATCATCTTAAATTACCACCAATAGACAGTGACCCCCATGAGGCCAGCCTGTGTCCTTCTGTTCTGTGCAAGTGGGTGTGCGTATGTGCATGCCTGTGGGCTCACCCCCGGCCCAAGTCTGGCTTATGCCCATCAAATGGAGAGGGTGGACAGAGGCACAGGTGTTCAACCACCAGTTACTCCCATGCAATCCTGGACTCATCTCTGGGCACTAGCATTTCCACTTTTACACAGCCTGTGCCTTTCTTCTCTGTAAAGAATCATGCTACTTGAACACGTGGCTGGATTTCTAAACCTTTGCTAAATAAGCTCCACCCTTGATCTAAACCCAGGCCTCCTCAGTGCATCCCTAGGGGCATGTTGGGGGGTTCCCACTATGTCCCAGCATTGGTCAGTTGTTCCTATCTATTTCCTTGAATCATGCTACTCCATCTGGAGAGGCAGGGCCAGGATGCTGTCCTGGGTCCCCTGCCTGCTTCTCGGCCAAGGAAAAGGGTGCGTGTAATTGTCAGACCCTCTGATAATTCCCTAGTGGCTCAGCTGGTAAAGACTCCACCTGCAATGCGGGAGACCTAGGTTTGATCCCTTGGTTGGGAAGATCCCCTCGAAAAGGGAACAGCTACCCACTCCAGTATTCTGGCCTGGAGAATTTCATAGACGGTATAGTTGATGGGGTCGCAAACAGTCAGACAGGACTGAATTACTTTTCACTGATAATACACACGGCAGTGTCTTCCCTCTAGAAGTCAGCAGGCTGGCACCAAAGAAACTGGAGATTAGTGACAAATTTCCTGGACAAGAGGGTGAGGCAGAGCCTCAAAGTCATGGGCCTTTGAACTGTGTTTACAATTCCGACCTTCCCTCACTGTTGAGAGGAAGTTGCTTTCTCCTCTATCTGTACAACCTTCCAATCAAAAACAAGATCATCTCTCGCTGTGAAATATTGCACGTGAACAGATGCTGTTTCCTTAAATCAGGACATTTGTCAAAGAGCGTTGACAAGTCCTTGTCAATAAAGACAAAAAACTCAAAGTGTGTGGCCATCCTGTGTTAGGGGGGGAAAAAAAGTGACATGTGTTGTTCTTTCCACTCAACATTTCGCCCTTGAAGTGAAATACTTTTTCCTTAATATTCAAAGTGTATGCAGTTCCCCAGTGTTTAATGTCTGTTTCAACCTTGATCTAGAACCAAGATTCCTTTAAGCAATATACCCAAGTCAGAAAGGATCCAAAGCAAAAGCACAAACCATTAGATTCCTTTTTTAAAAAAAATTGTTTATTTATCTGGTTGTGCTGTGCCTCAGTCAAGGCAAGCAGGATCTTCATTGTCATTGCAGCAAGCAGGATCTTTTGGTGTGACCTGTGGGGGTCTATTTCGCTAACCAGGGATAGAACCTGGTCCCCTGCCTTAGGAGCATGGAGTTTTAGCCATTGACCCACCAGGGAAGTCCCAAAACATTGCATTCTTAATGTGGTGGAAAAGCTTTGCTGCCAGACATCACTGGTTTCCAAACCCAGTTCCACCGTTTACTACTGGATGGACCACGCTGGGCAATCAGTGTAAGCCTCAGTTTCCTTATCTGTAAAGTGGGAGTGAGAAGAGCATTTGTATTACTGGGAGTATTGTGAAGATTCAATGTGGTAATGCTTAACCATCATTAATCATCATTCCCGCCTCCACGGCACTGAATAAATTGCCATTAATTGAGTGAATGCTGCATATCAGGAACTTCGTATATAATGTGTGAATGCTCAGTGACTCAGTCATGTCTGACTCTCTATGACCTCATGGACTGTATCCTGCAGCCTCCTCTGTCCATGGAATTTTTCAGGCAAGAATATTGGAGTGAGTTGCCATTTCCTTCTTCAGGGGATCTTCCTGACCCAGAGATCAAATCCACGTCTCTTTCATCTTCTGCTTTGGCAGGCAGATTATTTAGTGCTGCGCCATCCCAGAAGCCATTTGTATATAATATTTCTGTGCTTTATAAGGACTTCACAAGCGTGTGTAATCCCCATTGTATGGATGAGCAAACTGAGGCCCAGAGAAATAATGTCACCTTCCGAAGTTTCTGAAGCTAGCGAGCTTTTCCAAGATGACTGGCTTCCTGTGCAACTGAAAGTCACATCAGTTACTGTGAGGTTCCCACGGATGCACCGCCTATGAGCCCCAAGAGTCAGAGGTACGGCTTCCCACAGCCCGGTAGGGCCTGGAGGGGTGGGCCCCAGGTTGGTCACCTGATGTGCCGTGAAACGTTTAACAAGATCATTTTCTCCCTGTGTGAAGACATTTTAACAATTGGAAAGCATGGAGTCTCAGAACTGAGAAAATCCCAAAAGGTGAAATGGGGCTGAATTATTTAGAGGTTGCAGTTCATTGAGTCATCAGCATCCTTCCTCTCTCCTCCCAGCTCACAGCTGGCTTCTTGGAGATGACCCCCCACCCAGCCCCACCTTCTCAGAGAAGCAAAGGTCCAGGCAACCCATGCCTGTTTGCCTGGCGACCTGCTCCCTTGGAGATTAGAGTACTCATATCTCAACTTGGCAAATGAAAGAGATCAGGCAAAGGGAGAAGGTTATCCGGGTGGGAGAAGGCGAAAAAATTTCAATATCACTGTCTCGATCCTTATTCGGGAAAAATGAAAAGTCCTCATTATTAAATCACAAAGCAATTAAAAAATTAAAAATTTCATAAGACCCTACATAAAAGAAATACAAGTGTTTAATGATGGATTAGAAAGTGAAAGTAGGGGGAGAGAAAAAGTAAAAGCCCGCTGGTCTCAGGGGTTTCCCTCTCCACCGCGGCAAGAGTGGTTTCTGCCTGCGCCCTCGTGCCAGCCGCAAGAACTAATAAATTCCGGGCTCCCCTGCCTAGAAGCCAAGGCCGATTAATATCTGCCTACCTTGTTACCTAATTCATTATGGAATAGCAGTTAATTTGATTTGATATTATTTTAATAAAATTCTGTAATATATTAGATTGTTTCAGGCTATCAAAATAATTTTCCAATTATTACGGTTACTCAAGCAAGTCTTTTTTTTTTCCCCCTTCACGAGCGGCAGTTGGTCTGACTCAGAATATATTAGTTCCTACAGCTTCATCCCGGCCAGGGGAACAGGGGAGCAATGCATGGTTGCCCAGAAGGGCTCCTGCCAAGAACAGGTGCTCGTGATTCACAGCACGATGGCCCCGGCCACAGTGCAATGCAGGGTTCCGGCCACGAGTTCCAGCCCCATGACTCTCTGACCACGAGGCTGGCCCCTCTACAACCACTGCTAAGTTTTAAGAAATAAAAATTCTATTCAAAATATACCCACGGACACACAGTGACTGGAAGCATGCTTGCTAAGTCACTTGTCTGACTCTCTGGGACCCCACGGACTGCAGCCTGCCACGCTTCTCTGTCCATGGGATTCTCCAGGCAAGAATACTGGAGTGGGTGGCTCTGCCCTCCTCCAGGAGATCTTCCTCAACCAGATATCAAACCCACATCTCCTGTGTCTCCTGCATTGGCAGGCAGGCTCTTTATCACTATAGACACCTGGGAAGCCCTAGGTGGAAGACTGATAATTCCTGGTAGAGAGAGCATGTGTTTTAAAAGTTCAAGTGCTCTCTCTGTTGGCACCTGACCTCCCTGAACCTCCAGCTCTTGGGGGACAGAACAAAGACTCACCTGATTGGAAGCACAGCATGAGATTTCAAAGCCAATCACTTTTGCAAGAGTGGCGAATACCGATGTATAACCGACATCAAGAAATCTATTTCACTCCGGACAGTGATGAATATTAGCTAGATTTCTGGTGATCATTTCAAAATATATACAGATAAAGACTCAGTGTTCTGTACACCCCAAACCAATAGAATTCATCTCAATTACATCTCAAAAAAATAAATAAAAAGAAATCAATTCCCTCTCTCCCTTGTCAATCTCCTTGGGAGGTGAGGTGGAAGCAGACCAAACCTTGGGGAGATTTGGGGGAAAGATGCTGGGCTTGGGGCAAGAAACCTGGTTTGGGTTCTTGAAGTGTGTGGCTCCCTGAGTGATGGTGGGTGGTACCAGCCTGCAGTGTCTGGACCATAATTGGAGACTCGGGTCAGTGGGCCTCTGATGGAGCGTCCCCAGCACACTGAGACAATTGAGGAGCTCAGTCATTCATTTAGTCACTCAGCAAACATTTACTGAGCTCCGAGGGTGTGCCTGGCACTATGGTGAGCAAGGGCGGCAGAGTTCCTGCCTACATGAGCTTGCAGGGCCCCTCTACGCAGCTTCTGCAGGCAGCATCATCACCAGCACTGAGTAGGCATCCAATAAACGGATGGATATTCAGTTGGTCATGGGGGCACCAGATATTAACCCAATAATCACGGAAGCAAATTACCAGCAAAAAAAAAAAAAAAAACCCAAGGACTTTAATCAGGATCTACAAAGGACAAGCACAAAGGACTGTAAGAGCTGAATACAAGGGGACTTTCATATTCAGGGACCCAGGGGGTGAGTGGAGACTCGCCATGAGAAGGGGAAGGGAAGGGTGCTCCCAGCAGGGCAGATGGCGTAAGCAAGGGCCCAGAGGCAGGACTGGCTGTGGGTTTCCAGAGACAGAAAGAAGGCCACCCTCAGGGAGTGGAGGATGGGTGGTGGGTGGAGGCTGTATCACAGAGACCGCAGGCCCATGGACACAATAAGGCAGATGGTCTTGCCCTGTGGATGGGAAGCAGTGAGCTCATAGGCCAGCGAGCAGCGTGCTCAGGTCTTGTGATTTTCCAAGCTTGCTCCGTGCAGTGTGGAGAATGGTCATGAAGAGGAAGTAGCAGGTGCCCCAGGAGAGGCAACGTCGGCCTGGAGCTGGGCTGGTCTCAGAGTCAGACCCTGCAAGCCCCAGGGGTCACTCACATGGTGTGTCAGGCTGATAGCGATTCTCCAAACGAGACCCCTCAATCTGAAGACCAGGCGCCTAGTGTCATGGCCACGCCCGGCCCCCCTCTACTTCACCCTGGAATGCCGGACATGCACAGTCCCTGGCTTCTGACCCTGTGGATAACTCTGCGTGCCAGGCTGCTGTCCATCCTGGCCATCACTCAGTTTGCAGCTGGCCAGCCCTAGTCTGAGCCGATGCTGCACCATCAAGACCCAGACGCCACCTTGCAGTTACTAACTCTGTCCTACCTGGCCAGGCACGGGAGAAATTCCAACTTCCCTCCCAAGGACCCCACTGTGTGTGGGCTCAGGGGCTGTGTCTCCAGCTGCCTCACTGTCTGTCCATCTCCATCTCTCTGCCTTTGAGTATGGCTCCCAACTATGATGAAAGAATTGTAACCAAGTCTCAATGGTCTGTTATGGGAAATAAGGGTGGGGAGGAGGCGGGGCTTAGCGGCGCCGGGGAGGAGCGATGGCTCCGAGGAGGTTGAGTGGGCGTGGCTTGGCAAGTGGGCGGGACTGTGGTCGAAGTGGGAGGAACTTGGGCAAGGGGCGAGGTTTTGCGAAGGGGCGTGGCTCCAGGAGACTGGTAGGCGGGCCCTAGGTTGAAGGGTCCCTACTGGGGCTGAGTGGGGAAAAGGGTTCGGTGTGGAGGTGGGAGGAGCTAGGAGAAGGGGTGGAGTTTGTCTAAGGATGAAGCTTTCAGAAAGTGATGGGCATAGTGGAGGGGGGTGGGGTTTAAGCGTGTAATTTGGGGGCGTCTTTAGTGTAAAGTCCCTGATGGAAATTGGGATTCCCCTGGTTGCTCAGACGGTAAAGCGTCTGCTTGCAATGTGGGAGACATGGATTCGATTCCCGGATCGGGACGATCCCCTGGAGAAGGAAATAGCAACCCACTCCAGTACTCTTGCCTAAAAAACTCCATGGATGGAGGAGCCTGGTGGGCTACAGTCCATGGGGTCGCAAAGAGTCGGACATGACTGAGCGACTTCGCTTCGCTTTTGGAGGTGGAAAGAGGGATGCTAAGAGGGGAAGTTGGTGAATAGACCCAGTCACCAAGGATTGGGGATGGGATTGGGGGTGGGGAAGAGGAAGGCCGAAGCCCACATGGAACAGCCTGGCAGATGGGTGGGCTCCATGACCCTTGGGATTCTGCCTTTCAGTCCAGATCTGGGGGACATGGCCAAGACTGGAATCACTGGGGTACCACTGTTCACTAGGCAGGGCAGGGGTGGGGGAGGTGCAGGGAGCCAGAAATATACAGAGACTCTAAGGGGCTGCGGGCTGCAGGGTCCCTGAGACCCTGTGCAAACGTCCATCCACGTTCCTCCAGCCTTTGTAAATCCAGCTGGAAACCGAGGAGCTGTGCTGCAGATCATATGGGTGTCCTTGGCTACATCTGGGCCTGAGTGTTGGGGGAACCTGGGGAGGAATGGGGATCTGCAGGTTCAGCCCTGTTCCAGGGTCCAGAGGGAGGCTCTTGCATTCACCGAGTGAACACTCACCGGACAACTGCTGTGCACCAAGTCCTGAGCACAAGAGGAGTTGGAATGAGCCACGTAAGACATCAGATCACAAGAGGCTCACTCCTGGCTTTCCGGGAGTGGAGCAGTCTGTTATCCAAAAGGGGCTGCAGTAGGGTCTGGCAGGACCCCCAGGAAAGCTTCCCAGGAGAGGGGTCTGAATGGTGGCTACCAAAGGATGGGGACACTGCAGCGCTGAAGGGGCAGCTCCAANCACTCCTGGCTTTCCGGGAGTGGAGCAGTCTGTTATCCAAAAGGGGCTGCAGTAGGGTCTGGCAGGACCCCCAGGAAAGCTTCCCAGGAGAGGGGTCTGAATGGTGGCTACCAAAGGATGGGGACACTGCAGCGCTGAAGGGGCAGCTCCAAGTTCAGCGGGAGGCGATGGGGTGGGGATGGAGCCACGGGGAACAGAGGTCGGGACACGGCAACAGACAGGACGTGGAGAGATCGTGGGCGCTCCTGGAGAGACTAGACCACAGGGAATTACAGGACGAGTCAGAGAGGGAGGCTGGAACCACGGGGACTCTCAGGGAAAGCCTGGCCCAGGGCCGATACATAGCCAAGCAGAAGCATTAGAAGTCAAGCAAGGAGCCTGTGAGCCAGGCACCGTGAGCGATACAGATGGGCTGGAAGCTCTGGGATTCTGGATAAAGGAAAGGGTACCACCCAACCCCGCCTGATAGAGACCAAGGGAGGACCAAGATCGAAAAGCGTAGAGGAGGTCTGGAGCATTCACCGAGTGAACACTGGCTGGCCAGCTGCTATGCACCAAATCTCGGCCACAAAAGGGGCTGGAATGAGCCCCTGCCCAGCGGGGCCTGGGCAGGGGTAACCAGGTAGCTTTAAATATGTGAGCAACTCGTTGGAAAAGATTGATGCTGGGGAAGATTGA
>SJYV01048255.1:0-14538 GCA_006410875.1 Neotragus pygmaeus | reverse complement strand
GATCACAGGGCCACAATAAATGGGATCTCTAAAGCAATGGTGACTGAATCCCTATTTATTCGTGGAACCTCCTCAGTACATAACCAGGCTGCTCCAGGACACCCTCTGCTGTCAGTTCTGGGTTTTACTTCCTCCTTCCTCCCTAGCCCTCTGCTGCTGTTAAGTCGCTAAGTCATGTCCCACTCTTTGTGACCCCATGGACTGTGGCCTGGCAGGCTCCTCTGTCCATGGGATTTTCCAGGCACAAACACTGGAGTGGGTTGCCATTTCTTCTCCAGGGGATCTTCCCAACCCAGGGATCGAATCCACGTCTCTTGCATCTCCTGCTTGGCAGGCAAATTCTTTACCACTAAGCCACCCTTGGCCTCACACCTCTCTAAATCCCATGCTGTCTGTATAGAATTTCATTGATTCCTCAATGAGAAATCATTGAGAAAATGATCTGGTGCTTAGCCAAAGCAAGAAAATCTCTTTGTTGCTTAGCCCTCCGCCAGGGATGAATCTAAAGGACAATTCCTTAAAAAGGACAAATTCTCCCGAAAATGGTCCTGTCTGGGTGTTAGAAATTTCTTACCTTCTCTAAGCCAAACATTGTCACAAACCCCTCAACAATTTAGCAAAGAACAGGTCAGAGGAAGGATAATAACTCCAGGGACCTAGCAGGTCAGGGGGCCATGCCATGGGCACTCAGATTCCTGTTTCCAGAGCCTCTCTCTCTCCTGTGAGGGCAGGATGCTCCCATACTGGAACTGTCTGGACCTTAGGAGGCTGAGATGTTCCCATGATGGCCCTCAGCCTCGCCCAGGTCCCATCTCCACTCCCTGCCCCAGGCCCCACACGGGACTCAGTCAACCTTGCTTCCTGTGTACCGTCCCACACCGCCCCTGTTTCCACCCGAGTGCCCTAGCCACCAGCTCCTTTCCCTTCCAGCTCACCTGGTTTTGAGCCACTGTCCCTGCCATATCTAACCTCCCAACCAGTACCTTCTGCTTATCAGAGGAGCCAGGATCCACCTCCCACCTGGGAACGGCCACCTCAGGCCCTGGGCCCAGCCCAACATCCCCTAGGGGCTCAACCACCACCAAGGCCTGTAGAGGTAGAGAGGCCTCAGCCCTTTCAGCCTGGCCTGGCATTGGGCCTCTGACTCCCCCTGCTGGCAACCGGGTTATGGCAGCCTTGTGAGCCACAGGGATCCAGGGCCACTGGGCGGGAAAGTACCACATTGCCATCCATCAGTAAATCAAATATTGATCTTTCTCTTTGTGCCAGAACATAACAAGCTCTGTCTCTGCCATCAGGAAATGTTTAGTGGTGATAAAGTTCCTTTAAATTTCCATGGTGCCTCTCCTTCCACAAGGAAGTTCACTTTGGCACAGATAGACCTGTATTTGGAATCTGGAAGAAATCTTGTCTTGAAAATAATTACTTTCTCTGTATTTTAGCTGGATTGTACACTAGAGTTTCACATGCATAATCTTGTTTTGATTCCAGAAGGCAATGTGAAATTGGAAGAGGCTTGGAGACCCACAGGTCCTGGAGTTTCTAGTCTGTTCTCCATGGAGTCCATGTCTGGAGGGGAGGGAGGGAAGAGACCCCTGGAACAGCCTCTTTTGTTATCTTACATGTGGAAGCATGAACCTCAGTTTGCAAATCTACAAGATGCCACATTTAATTGGTAAGACAGTTCATTGTGACCCAGATGTCCTGAATCCTTTAAACGGCACCACCAGTGAATTGAGGATGATAGAACACAGCAAATTCATGATAACTGGGCAAACACTGAATCAAGTGAGATCAACACTGAGAAGAGAAGAAACTTCACAACAACAAAAAGAAAGAAACAAACAGAAAGAACTTCACTAAAAAGAATAACAAATCATATGAATATGAAAAGTAAAATCTAGCATATTGAAAACTAAGGTGAAAAACAAATGAACACTTATTTTTCACACAAGACCATCCCTACATCCATCTGCCAAGTCTAACCCAGCAAGGGCACAGGTGAGCAAAGAGCTGAACGTACGCATGAAGGTGAACAAGAAAGGGGTAAGGTGTGCATAAGCCAGGGGACAACTTCGGGTCCCCGCAGTAGATGATGACACTCTTAGGAGATGTCTTCACACAAAAGGAATGTAGAGAGCCCAGAAAGCCAGTCATGAAGAGCTCCACAGAAGCCCAGGGAGTAAGGCAGAGTGGTCAAGGATATCCACCACCCCAGGCAAGGATGTGTGCCCTCAAGAGACAGTGCCTGATGAGTTAGTCTCCCCCCTTACACCTGATGGAATCATTTAACATGAGATATATTAGGAAGAAAAACTATTAACTTATGATGCTATAGCATCATGATCACGGAACTGCTTGAGGCTATATATTTCCTAAAAATGATTTCCAAATATTTTTACATTATTTCTTTGATCTAATGATTTTTGTTTCTAGAATTTTAATCTACATAAAATCTAAAATGTGTGTGTATATAGGGGGGTTACTCACATAAATGTTCATCACACCATTATGTAATAATAGACCTCAAGTTAGAATCAGTATTAATACCCAAAATAGAAAGATGGTAAAATACAGCATGCTTGCATTATATATTATGCTGTCATTATCATCTACATTATCCACTACTCTAGAAAACCTGGCTAAGGAAACAAAAGAACAAAAACTAGGCAGAGAAAACAAAAGAAAGTAAACTAGGCTAGGAATATTAATAGGAAATTCATTTTAAAAAACTGAATAGACATTTGGGGGAAGTGAAAGCTCACTAATTAATGCAAATTGAAATATTAATAATCTTTACTTATATGATTGGAAAAGATTGACACAAACGATACTAGTGAGATTTAGAATAGACACTGAGAAAATGCAGTTTAACACCTTGTACACAAATATCCTTAAAGAAAAAGAACAGAAAAGAAGAATCTGATGTAGCCATCAACTATACCAGGAAAAGTGCAGAAGGTAATGCCCCCAAAAGTTACACAAGTCAAATCTTAAGAAATACTAATTAATCCAGAATTAAATGGGGATTTGCTTTTTAAATTTTTTCATCGCTTTGAACACAGTGGAAATTTTTTAAGTCATGATATAGAATTACAATTGCCACATGAAAGAATGGTTACTAGATTTAAGTCAAAAGCAGATTAAAAACTGTACATACTACAGTCAATTTTTGCTTATACATACATTTTCCTTTTAGGCCTTTTTCCTTCCTACACAACCATTTATCTAATTTTTCTACAACATTTATGTATGACTTAGATAACTTAAAGTGAAGTCGCTCAGTTGTGTCCAACTCTTTGCAACCCCATGGACTGTAGCCTACCAGGCTCCTCTGTCCATGGGATTTTCCAGACAATAGTACTGGATTGGATTGCCATTTCCTTCTCCAGGGGATCTTCCTGACCCAGGGATCGAACCCAGGTCTCCCACATTGTAGATAGACACTTTACCGTCTGAGCCACCAAGGAAGTCCTTAGATAAATGTCTTTTTAAAAATATAAATGAGATTCTAAAATGATCTTCATTAACAATTTCTTTAATAAAATGAGGAAAATGTTTGTTGAATGAACTACAGGATTCAAAACTGAATGTATTGTAACCACACCTATAAAAAATAAACATGTAAAAAACCTGGATGGGAATAGATGTGTTAACGGTAGTCAGTTAAATGGTGCAATTAAGGCTGACATTTTTCTTCTTTCTGATTTTAACTTACTCACTATTTTAAAATGTATCATTCATAAAATAATTGTATTTTTTAAAACTCCATGTTAGAAAAAGGCAGGGTTAAGTAAGCTGGCAGATGTGTTAGTTAAGATAACTGACTATTCTAACAGATCAATTTTAGCATTCCATGGCTGGCACAATAGAATTCTCTCTCTTGCTCAGGGACAGTCCCAAGTGAATATTCCGGGTGAGCAGTGCCCACTTTACTCTCAAGTGTCCTGGTTTGGGCAATAAATTACATGGTCAGCCCAAAGCTAAGGGATCCAGACTCGGTCCCCTAAAGATGCTTTCAAGTTCCCCATGTTCATCTATGCCAAACCCTGGAAAGGGAAGAAGCTGGATGGTCAAGCATGGGAGTTGCTTCAGCTCGGCACGGGGCTCATAGCATTTCCTTCACCTCCCGCTTGCTGTGACCGTGGCAGAGGCACGCCTGTGCTCAAGGGGGACGGACAATACAGTTCACTATGTCCCCCAGATCATAGGGACATAAGATCTGGTTTTGCTAAACTGCCAGATCTTCTCTACCACAGCACTTAATACTGTTTGCTGTTTAGAAGGATCATAGCCCTCAATTTTTCTTCTGCTTATTTTTATAGAAAAATCAGATTTAAGTAGATAAATTTTCATCTATTTTGCTTTTAGATGTTTATGTCTTTTTATTGAAGTGCAGTTGATTTACATTATTTGTTTTAGGTGTATAGCATAATGATTCAGTATTTTGCAGATTATACTCCATTCAAAGTTATTACAAGCTAATGGCTATAATTTCCTGTGCTGTACAATATATCCTTGTTGCATATCTATTTTGTACATAGTGGTCTGTGGCTCTTAGTCACATACCCCTAAATGCCTCTCCCCTTCCCTCTCTCCTTTGGTAACCACTGGTTTACTTTTCATATCTGTGCGTCTGTTTCAACTTTGCATATACATGCACTTGTAATATTTTTTAGATTCCTCATATAAGTGATATACAGAATTTTTCTTCTAAATTATTTCACTAATCTTAACATTCTCTAGATTCATCCACATTGCTGCAAATAGTGGAATTTCATTCATTTTATGGCCAAGTAATATTCCATTGTATAGGTATACCACATTTTCTTTATCCATTCATTTGTTAATCAGCACTTGGGTTTCTTCCAAATTTCGGCTATTATAAGTTGTGCAGGGGTGTATGTCCCTTTTCAATTAGTGTTTTGTATTTTCTAGATATATACCCAAGGTTAGAATTGTTGGATCACATGGAAGTTCTGTTTTTATCTTTTTGAGGAACTTTCATACTGCTTTCCATAGTGGCTGTACCAGCTTACATCCCCACTTACAGTACAGGAGGGTTCCCTTTTCTCCATGACCTCGCCAATATTTGTTATTTCTGTACTTTTCTATGATAGCCATTTTTGCAGGTATAAGGTGATGTTATTGCTGTTTTGATTTACATTTCTGTAATAATTAGTTGCTTTTGAACAGTAGTGTTGAAGAAGACTCTTTAGAGTCCCTTGGACTGCAAGGAGATCCAACAAGTCCATCCTAAANTCACACACACACACACACAGCCCTCAGCACTCACACCACACTCTCACACACTCATTCATACACACACACAGCCCTCAGCACTCACATCCACGTCCTCACACACACTCATTCACATACATGCACACACACAGCCCTCAGCACTCACACCCATGCCCTCACACACACTCATTCACATACATACACACACAGCCCTTAGCACTCACACCACACTCTCACACACTCATTCACACACATACACACACAGCCGTCACCACTCACACTCACACCCTCACATGCACTCATTCACACACATACACACAGCCCACAGCACTCACACCCACACATACACTCACTCACACCCTCTCTCACACCTGCTCACACTCACACACACACGAGCACACACATTATGTGCAAGCTCTCTGAGTGATAGACCCTGGCATGTCTGGAGGTGGCAGGTTACCCGCAGCCTCGTCTTTCAGAAGCACCACAACTCCCTGAGTTTATTCCTGGAGAGGGGCTGTGAGGGCAGGCCGGGGATCTGGAGAATGTAAATAACGGACCGCCACATTCAGATCATCTTGTTTCCGTGCAACCACAATCCCGTGACCCTCCATTACTCTCCAAACCCTTCTTGTCATATAATATATGAACTATGCATAAACAATTCTAGGTTATGATGGTTTTCCTAAAACTATGAGAATTTCAGCCATAACACTGACATTTTGTTTCTGGAAATTAAAGCCTGGGAACAGTGGAAATAAAGTCCATCGATTTATGAATTGTATTTCCGCACATAGTTCAATTCCCAGCGCTGGTGGGGAGACAGAAACACGATCTGGTTTCTGACGCCGCTGCCACGAGGCCAGCAGGTCTGAGTCTGCTCAGCTTTTCACTTCGTCCCAGGAAGCCAGGCTCTCCAAATAAGGGCCCTGCTCAATCCTGAGCGAACTAATACCAGGAAAAGACAAGCAAGCAAGGCAAACAATGTCTCACCCTCTTGCTTGACCCAAGCAAGAGGGCCTGTTCACTGCGCTTTGGACCCAGGTGCCCTGGCCACTGCCTGGGTGTGATAGGAAGGGGACCACACTTCAGAGATGCCTGGAGAGGCAGCTGGGACTTCAGCTAGGACGTTCCTCAGACACCAGTTCTGCACCCTGTTATGAACCAGGCCTGGCCACATGGCGCAGGGATGGTTTTGTGTGTCAGCCTGCCCACCGGCTGTGACTTTCTGCAGGCTGGGGGCAAGACTTTCCAATGATACCCAACAAGATGGAGGCCCGACCAGTGTTCATAGAATGATAACACACGGAGATTTGAAAATTATTTCAGGAAGGCAAAGAGTCAGTGGTGCCTCGTGTGGAGGGAGGGCTGAGAGAAGCCGGGGAAGCTCAACACACAAGGTGGGACTGGGTCTGGACATGATCGTAGGATGCCAGCAACGAGGGCCAGGAAACAGACAAGATGGAGGGAATTCAGGGCAAAGCAGAGAGGCGGGGCCGGGAGTGCAGAGGGAAGGTCACCATTGTGAGCACTTTGAGAAGAGAAGGGAATCAAGAATACAGCAGTTAGGATAAAGAGACCCCTGGTAACAGCCAATAGATGTCCATTATAAGATTAAGGAAGTTTTGTTATATTTCTTATATGCTAAGGGATTTTTTACTAATAATCANGAGCACTTTGAGAAGAGAAGGGAATCAAGAATACAGCAGTTAGGATAAAGAGACCCCTGGTAACAGCCAATAGATGTCCATTATAAGATTAAGGAAGTTTTGTTATATTTCTTATATGCTAAGGGATTTTTTACTAATAATCATGCTGCTGCTAAGTCACTTCAGTCGTGTCCGACCCTGTGCGACCCCATAGACGGCAGCCCACCAGGCTTCCCCGTCGATGGGATTCTCCAGGCAAGAACACTGGAGTGGGTTGCCATTTCCTTCTCCAATGCATGAAAGTGAAAAGTGAAAGTGAAGTCGCTCAGTCATGTCCGACTCTTAGCGACCCCATTGACTGCAGCCCACCAGGCTCCTCCGTCCATGGGATTTTCCAAGCAAGAGTACTGGAGTGGCAATCATAAAATATACTTAATTTTATTATATTATTATCAATTTATCAACATTGTACTGAAGTTATCGCTAATGCATTTGAGTTCAGTCAATCAGTTCAGTTGCTCAGGCGTGTCTGACTCTTAGTGACCCCATGGACTGAAGCATGCCAGGCCTGTCCGTCTCCAACTCCCAGAGTTTACTCAAACTCATGTTCATCGAGTCGGTGATGCCATCCAACCATCTCATCCTCTGTCGTCCCCTTTTCCTCCCGCCTTCAATCTTCCCAGCATCAGGGTCTTTTCCAGTGAGTCATTTGAATCAAAAAATGAGTTAAGAAAAATAAATAAAATATGTAATAATAAAATATGCTGGAAAAAAGGCCCCTGCTAAGAGGCCCTGGAGCAGCCTGGAGCAGCCTGATGCCTACGTGTCCCACACCCGCTCCTTCCTAGATGCTCCATCTGCAGGGTCTCCTCAGCCAGGCTGGCCTCCCCATGCCCTCCTCTAGGATAAACCCATCCATCTCTCAAGGTCCTGCTCAAACCCCACCTCCTCCAGGAAGCTTTCCCTGAATCCCCTGATAGGCAACAATGCCCTTCTTCTTCTCCTCTCCTATTTCTACTGCGCACAGTCTATTCTGCCCGACCCAACCATCAGCTCAGGGCCATGATCAGGCAGAGTAAGCATTTCAGGGTTCACAGTATTGCCACAGTGAACAGCGCTCTTCCGGAAAAAGGAAGAGCACGTCCTACACCATGAGCTGCCTCCACGGCATGGCTGAACCCAAGCCCAGCACACTGGACTGCAGAGAGGGACCTGCCAGGCCTGAGGGAGACTGGTTTGTGAGGGGGCGATCCAGCCAGTGCGGCCCCTCCCCACTCCCCCATCCACCAGGGACTCTTCTCGTCTTCCCAGTCCTCAACTCAGACACCAGGACATCAAGGCTCCTGCAGAAAGAGACCACTGCACCCAGCTCAGGGGGTCACCCTGCCTTCTACGCCTCCCCTAGTACCCCTGATGCCCCCACCCCACCAGCCCACCACAGCCGAAGACCGTAGGTTACCACTCATTAAAACCAAGCTGTGCGGCCTGCCTGGTACCAGCACTTCCTGGGCCCCATTGCATCCTGCCAGCCTGACTCCCAGGAGGCCAAGTAGGCCTGCCAGCCAGCACCACTCACCCCAGGGGCAACACGTCTGCTTGGAGCAGCTGAAAACACCCTCACCCCTGTGAGCAATCCCGCTTTTATGAGCTGGTGCAGGGGGGAGAAGAAGCAGAAGGGCTGGAGGAGGTCTGATCTTGGTCCTCCTCACTAAGGAGGGAGATGGGAGGCAGCCTGGGCCTCTCCTGGCTGGATGAGGGATGGGCCTGCTCCTGGGCATCAGCTGCGAAGAAGCCAGAACCCATTCTGGATCCACAGCACTAAAACAGACTCCAGGACTCCACCCTCATCTTAAGGAAGACAACACAGTTCATGGATTACACAGGTCAAGCATTCACATGACACAATTATTCTACATTTAGTAAAGGGCCCTCCTAGAGAATTAAACTTTCTCCAATACAGATGTTCCTCTGGAAGAGCTAAGGGAGGCCTCGCCCCAAATCATACCACTGAGGTGTTAATCACTCACACCTTAGTATGAATTTGCTGCCTCCGATAGAATTCAACTTCCTGAAAGAATGGATTCAGGGGAGGACTGACACAGGCTGGTAATTTTGGAGCAAAGCGGAGGAGAACAATAAGCGGAGAAGCGGAGGAGAGAAAGAGGACTTGTGCAGAGGGTCCAGGAAGGAGATAAGAGCTGGTGACCAGCCAGAGGCCCAGGGGGAAGAATCGAGGGTCTGAAACAGCTTCTCAGACCTGGGCACTGCATTAGTGCACAGCTGTGACCCACACACTGTGAGGCTTAAGCCACAGCGGTTTATCACCTCCCAGCTCTGGAGGCCAGGGGCTGTAAGGGCTGTAGGGGAGACTCTGGAGCCTCTGGTGGTTGCTGGGCATCTTCGGCGTCGTTGGCGTTTGGAGGCATCACCCTGACCTCTGCCTTCACCTTCACATGGCCTGCTCCCTGGGTGCTATCTGTGTCCAAGTGTGTTAGTCTCTCAGTCTGATTCTTTTTGACCCCATGGACTGTAGCCCACCAGGCTCCTCTGACCATGGAGTTCTCCAGGTAAGAGAACATTGGAGTGAGTTTCCATTCCCTTCTCCAGGGGCTCTTCCCAACTCAGGGATCGAACCCAGGTCTCCTGCATTGCAGACAGATTCTTTATCATCTGAGCCACCAGGGAAGAGAGGTGTCCAAATGTCCCCCTTTTATAAAAGACAACACCGTACTGGATTGGGGCTCACTCCAATCCAGTATGGCCTCATCTGCAACTGTGTATTTTTAAATAAGGTCACATTCTGAGATTCTGGGTGTCAGGACTTCAGCACGTGAGTTTGAGGGCACACGGTTCAACCCATGAGGGGCACCTTTTTCTGGATGGAATTGTGGCAGGAGGGAACTCAGCCCTGACCAGCCGAGTGACCTTGAACAAGGCGCTCCCCCATCTGACCCTCAGTCTTGGCATGGAGGTGGTGGGCCCCTCCACCTGCCCCCAGCATGTTGAGAGGGTCCATGAGGGCAGGCCTATGTTCTGTGCGGACCAGGGCAGTGCCAAGGTCTCAGCAGCACCTCGTCTGCCTGGATCTTCCGGGCCCTTCCATCCCTCAAATAAGGTCAGGGGCCTAGTGTCCAATGTTTCCAAGCCCCTGGGATAAGGAAGCTGGGATATTGCAGGTGCAAAACCACGGCCTTGACACCAAGAGCCTGGAGATTTCTTAATTGGATAAGCCTTGGGGCCCACACAGTGGAGACTTCCACAGAAAAGTATTCTGTGAGCAATCCCAGTAAATTCCTGGTGTTGCCTACAAACAGTTTGCGCTCCCTGGTGCTATCTCTGGCCAAGGCAGGCCCACTGCCTTCAGAGGAAAGCCAGATAATGGAACACACCTCCTGGCCCCTGAGGCCAGCACAAGCCTTAGACTGAAGAAGACCCACTTGTGGAGCGAGGGCGACACCCAGTGGTCATTTAGAATGTTACATCCTCAGGCCCAGAGGCTGGAAAGAGCAGGAAGTCTCCTCTTACCGTGTTTACCTGAGTGGTTGTATCAGATTTTCATCCCACATTCTCTGGACTCCAAGATGCCAGGCCCTAGGAAGGACATCAAGGCTTCTTTCACCTTCACAGGGCCATCCGACCGCTTACATAAATATTTAAAGGAATAATACCAGGCACGAGAGTGGGGCAGCTGAGACCATGCCCGCTGTGGACAGTCAGGCTGACTCTCTAACAGGGTTCTGCTCCCCAGGGACACACGCAGCAGGGCTCCCAGGTGCCTCCCAGCAGGCCTGGCATCAGGGAGCAGAGGCCACCCAGCAGTGATCGAGCTCCAGGCCTGGCTCTCCCCCAGGACCCAGACAAGCCGGCAACCGCACCAGGACTCATGGGCTCCATCCCTGAAGTGGGGGGCAGTGGAATTATAACAAAGCACTTCTGAGGGCATTTTGCAGCCCAGATGCCCTCTTAATCATTGTGAGCAACTTACTTCCAAGACCCTGAGCCTTGGCCTCAGGCAGGGCAGGGTTCAAATCTTGCCTCTGCCCTTAACCAGCTCTGTGGTCTTGAGCAATTCACTTAATTCCTATAAGCCCATTTCCTCGTGTCTAAAATAGGCTGACGTGCTGCAGTCTGTGGTGCCTCAAAGAGTTGGACACAACTGAGCAATTGAACAGCAAAAATAGGCTTGAAAAGAACTTATCTCACAGGGTTACCAAGAAGATGCAATGATACAATGTATGGGAGAGTGCCTTTCCCATAACAGGTTCTTCAGTTATTACTTAAAATAAGGGTTTTCTACAGACCTGTGGACACAGCAGGGAAAGGAGAGGGTGGGACAAACAGAGAGCAGCACTGAAATATAAACATTCCCATGAGTAAAACAGATCGCTATGGGAAGCTGCTGTATAACACAGGGAGCTCAGCTCAGTGCTCTGCGAGGACCCTCAGGGGTGGAGGGAGGTTCAGGAGGGAGGAGACATGTGTATGCTTATGGATGATTCACGTTGTTCTGTGGCAGAAACCAACACAACACTGTAAAGCAATTATCCTCCAATTAAACATAAATTTTGAGAAAAGAGTTCTTTTAAAAAATAAAACAAGGGTCCCTCTTTTAGCTTCAGCTCTGCTGCACGTGTGCAAGACAGCTTAGTATGGAATAAAGTAATCATACTTCCTCTGCCCTTCCATAGCGACTTTCAACCTGGGACCCCACCCAGCCCTGATCACTCTCCACACAAGCTGCCCAAGTGTCAAGTCCACGTTGTAGGGCCCAGCATTCCAACCAGGAACCTCCTTCTGCAGGGGATGGGGAAAAGAGGCATTCATGTTGGGCTGGGGGCTTCAACCCTGCTCAAAGCCCAGCCTCCCCATGTGACTAGAGACCACCCTCCCACCAATGTCAGCACCAACCCTCCAGCCTCAAAGTTGGCTGCAGCCTGGGATGAGTCTACTGCTGCTGCTGCTGCTGCTGCTGCTACTAAGTCACTTCAGTAGTGTCCGACTCTGTGCAACCCCATAGACGGCAGCCCACCAGGCTCTGCCTTCCCTGGGATTCTCCAGGCAAGAACACTGGAGTGGGTTGCCATTTCCTTCTCTAATGCATGGAAGTGAAAAGTCAAAGTGAAGTCACTGAGTCGTGTCCAACTCTCAGCGACGCCATGGACTGCAGCCTACCAGGCTCCTCTATCCATGGGATTTTCCAGGCAGGAGTACTGGAGTCTAGAGGGTATCAACTCAGTAATCTTAGATAAAGGAAAACAGAAGAGAAAAGGCACCTAGAGCCAGAGAACCAGTAAGTGGCAGTGTGTGTGCTCAGTTGTGTCCACCTCTTTGCAACTCTGTGGTCTGTAACCCACCAGACTCCTCTGTCATGGAATTTTCCAGGCAGAAATACTGGAGTGGGTAGCCATTTCCTTCTCCAGGAAATATTCCCAACCCAAGGACTGAACCTGCATCTCTTGCGTCTCCAGTGTTGGCAGACAAATTCTTTACCAGTTGAGCCACCAGGGAAGCCCAATAAGTGGCAGAAGCAGATACCATTAAGTTTAATTGTATTTTACTTGAACTAATATATCTAAGAACCTTCCCTGGTGGTTCAGATGATAAAGAATCTGCCTGCAATGCAGGAGACCCCAGTTCAATCCCTAGCTCAGGAAGATTCCCTTGAGGAGGAAATGACTACTCACTCCAGTATTCTTGCCTGGAAAATTCCATGAATGGAAGAGCCTTGCGAGCTATAATCCACAGGGTTGCAAATTGTCGGACATGACTGAGTGACTAACACTATCAGTATATCTTAAATATGTTATCTTTTCAATACACAGTCAACAAGAAAAATAATTTGTGAGATATTTTACATTATTTTGTTGGCACTAAGTTTTTAAAATCTGGTATAAATTTAACACATAACATCTCAATTTGGACGCTAAATTTTCATCAATAGTACTTGAGCTATATTTAGATTTCAGAAACTTGGCAGCTGGAAAAGTAGATTCACATACTACAAATCTGAATCTGTTGTTGCAAACGTCCTTTAAATTTTTTCAAGAACTGAATTGAGCATTTTAAACATTTTAATTCAAAGAAAATTAAAAATACAGTCCCTGGTCATCCAATCGTTAAGAAAACCCATGCCAATGCAGAGGACACGGGTTTGATCCCTGGTCTAGGAAGATTCCACATGCCATGGGGCAACTAAGCCAGTGTGCCACAACTGCTGAAGCCCACACACCCACAGCCCGTGATCTGCAACAGAGAAGCCACCACAATGAGACGCTCACACAATGCAGCCAGAGCGTAATCCCCACTTGCCACAACTAGAGAAAGCCTGCGAGCAGCAATGAAGATCCAGCGAAGTCAAAAATGACTTTTTTTAAAACTTTTTTAAAAATGCAATTTTTCAGGGGCGGCCATGACATTTCAGGTGTTCTGTAGCCACTCTTGTTATTCTACCAAGTTGGACAACATAGCTCCAGATCTGCTGTGACCCTCCAGTCTCCTCTGTCCCTGGGATTCTTCAGGCAAGAGTACTGCAGTGGGGTGCCATTCCCTTCTCCAGGGGATCTTCCCAATCCAGTGATTGAACCTGTGTATCCTACATTGAGGCAGATTTTTTACTGGCTGAGCCACAAGGGAAGCCCCTAGGTTCTTTGAGTAATTCTTAAATGAGGTCACACTCAGAGACATCAGTTCAGTTCAGTTCAGTCTCTCAGTCGTGTCCGACTCTTTGCGACCCCATGAATTGCAGCACGCCAAGCCTCCCTGTTCACCACCATCTCTCAGAGTTCACTCAGACTCACGTCCATCGAGTCCATGATGCCATCCAGCCATCTCATCCTCTGTCGTCCCCTTCTCCTCCTGCCCCCAATCCCTCCCAGCATCAGAGTCTTTTCCAGTGAGTCAACTCTTCGCATGAGGTGGCCAAAGTATTGGAGTTTCAGCTTTAGCATCATTCCTTCCAAAGAAATCCCAGGGTTGATCTCCTTCAGAATGGACTGGTTGGATCTCCTTGCAGTCCAAGGGACTTTCAAGAGTCTTCTCCAACATCACAGTTCAAAAGCATCAATTCTTCAGTGCTCAGCCTTCTTCACAGTCCAACTCTCACATCCATACATGACCACAGGAAAAACCATAGCCTTGACTAGACGGACCTTAGTCGGCAAAGTAATGTCTCTGCTTTTGAATATACTATCTAGGTTGGTCATAACTTTTATGTTAAGTTATGACCAAAGTTAAAAGTTAAAGTTATGACTCAGAGACATAACCCCTAGAAATCCGTATCTTTTCTTCTAGCTCTGCCCAGGAACTCAGTGAATCTGGCCTTCATACATTAGTGGGCTGGCTGTGTAACCGTCAGAGCATCAACAGTAGTATCCACAGAATAGAAAGAAAAATACAGAGCAACTTCAGAGCAAGAAGCCAGTGCCCCAAAGAACCCACAATTGTAGAGAATCAGACAGGTTGGATCGATCTACACGTCTTACAGACTTGAGGGACCAGAAAGAGAATATCATCCAGCTGCCACTCTCTGCTGTTCATAATCTAGGATGATCTCTTCATCTCAAGTTCCTTAACTTAACTTAACTTAATTCCACCTTCCAAAATTCTTTTTTCAAATACAGTCACATTCACAGGTGCTGAGACTTAGTTC
>SJYV01048249.1:14084-24599 GCA_006410875.1 Neotragus pygmaeus | reverse complement strand
TGTTTTACAGAGACTTTTGACATAGTTTTTAAGTTAATGAAATGTTATACTGAGTATCTATGGCACATAAATTTGATTACATTTTGAATGATCAGATAATTTTTGCTTAGAATAACCATTTATATATTAGAAATTATTTGCTTACAGTAACTGTTTAAATTTGTGAAGAAAAAAATTTGACAAATTATATATGTTCAAGGGATTAGACAGTTTGTAAAATTCTTTGGATAGTTTTGCAAAATATTTGAAGCTACTTCTGTATACAGTAAGAGCATCTCTGCTGTATACCGACAGAGATCTGGTGGGGAGAGATCAGTGAGGTGGTGGGATGTGAAGGGAGCCCTGAGAGGTGGCGTCAGTCTTAGAGACAGCAAGTGATGGTCGTAAATGGATAGACAGGAGTTAGGGATTATAAACAGATCCAGCTATACAGCAGTGTGTCAGAACTACCTAATGATGACACTGAAATGCTGATATCATGCAAATTATAGAAAACGCTGAAAATTAAACAATTTTGGATTTGTTTTATGAGCAAATTAATGTCTGCTGAAAGTATGTGAGCTTGAGAGTTCAAGCATTATATTAATATTGTACTTAGATATAATTTTGTTTACACTGATTTATAAATGATATTTATATAATATACATATTATATAATTATCCTATAATAACTATAACTACTATGTTGTCACAATTTTTCTTTTAACAACTATAATCACAGTAAGGGTTATATTTTTAGCTATGACATAAATTTCTATCCCACCATTTAAGGAAAACAAAATCACTGTGTCACAAATGTTGCTGAGAGTGTCAGGAAGATTCAGGTAAAAGTAGAACAAGCCTGAAAGTTGTCTCAGAGGAGACTTGTTAAGGGACCTTTATCTAATCTCAGAGATATTTACAAAGGATGGTTTCACTTATGCTGTTTTCAGCAATATAACATTCTTTTCCAAGAAGTTAGATATTTCCACCTAGATAACCAAAACCTTTGCATCCCACTTTTTATGGTCTTTGTCACACTTCAGGTTAGCACATGACACATAGTCCTGCTCAGTAATCTAGGTATACTGTTGGGGAGCTGTTAAGTAAAACTGATTCAGTGTAAACAGTATAGGTTGTGGTTACTGTTACAAAGTTAATTTTCACTTATATCAAACCCTCACACTTAAACCCGGCACTATAAAACAAACAAAAGGAAAGTGAGAGGGGAAACAAAGATTTCTGAAGACATTACTTCAGGAGTAAAAACAGGAAGAAAACAAGATATGATCTCTTAGGACATAGTACATATAAAACCAGAAGACAAATGCCAACCCTTGGGAAATTCCCAGGGGTAAGATGGAGCAAATCAGCCTAGGTTTAAGACAAAGTAATCATTAGTTACGTTGATAGGCTTTCAGACGAATGTGCTGATAGTACAGGCAACACCACCCTCCCACCCCAATGCCTCATTCAGAGGAGCATCATTAGCAGCGACAAAAAAGAATAACAGAGAAGAGGTTTTTACTACTCATTTAAGGATTTTGGTGTGAAAAAACAACAAGGTCCATATCAAACCTTATTGACCCAAAGTCATAATTAGATTATAATTAATTGTGTGACTTGCCTAATAAGAAAAACCCTCTAAGCACTGAGATAAAGGAGTTCCTCTTAGAATCACACATTGTTCATGCACAGCCTGTGGTTCTCAAACACCAGGGATTATATACTCTGGAATTTCAGACTCTTGAGAGTGCTAAAAATATCAGTGCATATCTGTCTTTGAAAAAACTTGCCTTTACCTTAAAAAAAAAATAGATTGACGTTAACCCGGTGATTTGAGATTACTGACTTAGAGTTAGATCAATGCATTCTTAAAATAGTTATCTGATTACTTAAAATGGCTATCTATCTGCCCTTTACATTGATTCCAGAACAGCATATTTTACTAAAAATATGTAATTGTTTTTGTCCCACAGGTAAAACTATAAGGTGAGAACTGGTCAATTAAAAATTGACTGGTTTTTATATTGAAAAATCATAAGATATTTCACTGAAAATCAACATCTTTTAGATAGGAGAGCAGCTTTCATTTCCATTAAGCGTAATTGAAATATTCAAAACTCATGAATATATTTGAACAAGTTAGTTTGTATTTAATCTACCTACTATCAGTAACTTATATGATGCTTAGCATGGTACAAGAACACTTCAAGGTGCTTAAAAGAGTAAATAATATAATTGCTATAATTACTGCACAAAATAGGTGGTGATAAAATCTCCAGCTGTTTGATTTTTCTTTAAAAATTAGCATGTGAATAAAGATAAGAATAGGATTGAAAGTATGTATAAAAACTGCAATATATATCTGTTTTAAAGTCAAAAGGAAATAGTGATAAATCTTAGTTAAAAGCAAAATTTTTGCACAAAGGAAACACTTCTATGTCATTGTCTTACTGGTAGTAAACCTGAGACAGATTTATTTTACATGTATAAGAGAAAAGATTGCATTTTTGCTTTCAAGTGATAACAATTTCACTATAACCTTCAGGACCATCTGATGTTACTCTTAGACAAGATGGATGTATTTCTAAAATAAAATGATGGATAAGCTGAAATATGGTAGAAATACATATCATGGGGAAAAAGGAAAGTTCAAGGGAAGTGAAAGAATTAAATGTGAGATTGATTGCTATGACAGTAAGTAGTAGTAGAGGATTTTAAACATTTAAAGTAGATCCTCAAGACTACCAGTATTTACATATGGAAAGTTCAGGATCACATATTCTTTTAACTTGAAACTGCACCTAATACCTTACCATATTCCATATGGCATTTCCAGCACTATATTTATATGAAGTAGATTGCTTCTTTATCCATTCCTCTGTTGATGGACATTTAGGTTACTTTCATATTTTGACTATTGTAAATAGTGCTCCAATGAACATTGGGGTACATGTTCTTTTAGAATTATGGTTTTCTCTGGGAATATGCTCAGAAGTGGGATTTCTGGGTCATATGGTAGTTTTATTTTTCATTTTTTGATGAACCTCCATACTGTTCTCCATAGTGGCTATATCAGTTTACATTCCCACCAATGGTGTAAGAATGTTACCTTTTCTCCACACCCTTTCCAGCATTTATTGTTTGTATATATTTTGATAATGGCCATTCTGAATAGTGTGGGGTGGAACATCATTTTTTTTTCTGATTTGCATTTCTCTAATAATTAATGATGGGCTTCCCTGGTGGCTCAGATGGTAAAGAATCCACCTGCAATGTGGGAGACCTGGGGTTCAAATCTTGGGTTGGGGAGATCTGCTGGAGAAGGAAATGGCAACCCAATCTAGTATTCTTGCCTGGAAAATGCCAAGGACAAAGGAGCCTGGCAGGCTATAGTCCATGGGGAGGCAAAGAGTCGGACATGACTGAGCCAGTAACACACAGCAATTAGTGATACAGTCATCTTTTCATGTGCCTCTTGGTCGTCTATATGTCTTCTTTGAAAAAATGTCTAATTAGATTTTGTGCCCATTTTTTTGGATTGGATTTCTTTTCTGATACTGAATTGAGTGAGCTGTTTGTATATTTTTGGAGATTAATTCCTTGTCCTTCTCCTGGGGGCAGGAGAAGGGGACGACAGAGAATGAGATGGCTGGATGGTATCACGGACTCGATGGACATGAGTCTGAGTGAACTCCGAGAGATGGTGATGAACAGGGAGGCCTGGCGTGCTGCAGTTCATGGGGTTGCAAAGAGTCGGACACGACTGANCAGGAGAAGGGGACGACAGAGAATGAGATGGCTGGATGGTATCACGGACTCGATGGACATGAGTCTGAGTGAACTCCGAGAGATGGTGATGAACAGGGAGGCCTGGCGTGCTGCAGTTCATGGGGTTGCAAAGAGTCGGACACGACTGAGCGACTGAACTGAACTGAATTCCTTGTCATGGCTTCATTTTCAAATATATTCTCCCATTCTGAGGGTTGTCTTTTCATCTTGCTTATGGTTTCCTTTGCTGTACAGAAACTTTTGCATTTCATTAGGTCTCACTTGTTTATTTTTGTTTTTATTTTCATTACTCTAGGAGGTTGGTCAAAAAAGATCTTTCTTCAATTTATGTCAAAAAGCTCTCTGCTGATGTTTTCCTATAAGAGTTTTGTGGTTCTTGGCCTTAAATTTAGGTCTTTAATCCATTTGGAGTTTATTTCTGTGTATGCTGTAAAGGTATATCCTAATTCATTCTTTTATATATATAGCTGTCCAGTTTTCCCAGAACCACTTGTATAAGAATATACAATGCAGATTGCATTTTCTCCATTGTATATTCTTGTCTCTTTTGTTGTAGATTAATTGGCCATAATTGTGTGGGTTTATATCTAGGCTTTCTATCCTGCTCTTTTGATATATATTTCTGTCTTTGAGTCAGTACCATAATGTCTTGATGACTGTAGCTTTGTAAAATAGTCTAGAAGTCAGAGAACATGAGATTCCTCCAGCTTCAATTTTCTTTCTCAAGATTGCTTTTGCTGTTCAGTCTTTAATGTTTTTGTACAAATTGTAGATTTGTTTGTTTTAATTCTGTGAAAGATGCCATTGGAAGACAGTTTTACTTCTTCTTTCCCAGTTTGGATTCCTTTATTTATTTTTCTTCTCTGACTGCTCTGGCTAGAACTTCCAAAACTACATTGAATAAAATGGGAGAAGTTGTCTTTTTCCTGATCTTAGAGGAAATGTTTTGAGTTTTTCACCATTAAGAATGATTTTTACTGTCAGTTTGTGAAATGTGGGCTTTATTATGTTGATATGGGGCTTCACTGGTAGCTCAGAAGGTAAAGCATCTGCCTGCAATGCAGGAGACCAGGGTTCAATCCCTGGGTTGGGAAGATCCCCTGGGGAAGGAAATAGCAACCCACTCCAGTATCCTTGCCTGGAAAATCTCATGGACAGAGGAGCCTGGTGGGCTACAGTCCACCAACTGAGTGACTAACACTTACTTATGTTGATATAGGTTCCCTCTATGCCCACTTTCTGTAGAGTTTTTATCATTAAGTGGGTGTTGAATTGTGTTAAAGGCTTATTCTGTATTTATTGAGATGATCATATGGTTTTTATGCATCAATTTGTTGATGTGGTGTATCACACCAGTCAATTTACATATGTTGAAAACCCTTGCATCCCTGAGGTAAAGTACATGTGATCATGGTGTATGATTCTTTTAATGTGTTTTTGGACTTAGTTTGCTAGTATTTTGTTGAGGATCTTTGTGTTTATGTTCATCAGTGATACTGGCCAGTAATTTTCTTTTTTTTTTTTTTTTCTGGTTTTTGTTTCAGGGTAATTAACAGTAGCCTCATAGAATGAGCTTGAGAATGTTCCTCTGAAATTTTTTAAAAGAGTTTCAGAAGTATAGGTGTTAACTCTTCTCTAAATGGTTGATACAATTCACCTAACACAGGCTTATTTTTAACAAACTTACCTGTTTCAAGGAAAATAGAACTAGTAATGATTTGTTATTCTGAGACCCTTGAAATAGTTACATTGATATGAATAAGTAAAGTAATAATGTAAGGAATATAGATGAGAATATAGCTATGGATGTTGCTATAGATATAGGTATAGACACAAATAGTGATAGAGAAATGGACACTTGAAGCAAATTTTGGACTTTAAAATCCTTGTGAAGCAGATAAGGAGTGTCCAAAGATGATTCGAAAATAAATATCTTGAAAGATAGTTTATTTAAACTTTATCTAGTGATTAATATTCAGCTTTTGCCTTTATGTCATTTGAACCTTAGTGAGGTTATGTATAGACTCTCTGAAAGCAGGGAAATTATAAGTAGATAACATGTAGAGAATATTACCAAAATTAATTTCATAATTTTACATAATTAGAACTAAACATATCGAAAGTAATTTTTTTTTGTTTGTTTTTCAGTGTTTTTTTCCAGAGTTCCTTACCTCCTAAGGACGCTTTAAGGTGCAGTTGCAGTTAGAGATTCATGTGAAGGCCATGCCAGAGGGCATGTTTTTAAACATCTGTCTTATTACAGAAATGACAGCCTCCTCACAGGGGTTAACCCTCACCATTTTTACTTTTCATTTATTTACAGTGGTTTTGTTAATAGAACCCTAAAATAAATCCCTGGCCTCAAATTTGATTCATGTTATTATATTTAAAAAGTTACTAAACTTAGTCTTATATTTCTTATATTAAAGATAGGCATAGTGTCCATCAAGTTATATTTCTTACAGGAAGCCAAAAGATTCAGTTAATTCCATTCAAACTGCAATTTTATTGTGATCAGTATCTAAAAACTCACCAGCATCAGAGTGATTTTATACGTGGCTGCAGGACTGTAGAAACACTCTAGGCTTTGTAACACTCATATAAGACAAACACTATTTTGAAAACTGTGGAGTTCTTTAAATAGTGACACAGGTTCATTTTCCTAAAACAAATGTCCCAGAAACTAAATATCTGTCAGGGCTAATTAGTGTTTCACAAAGGACTATTTCTTTATTGCATTGAAAGTATTTTCTTTCTCAGTATATTTTTATGAATTTGAACATATACCTCGTATCCTTGATATTTGTATGTGCTGATGTATTTGAATCTAAACAGCATTCAGTACAGATGAGACACTGCTGATGACAACTTGCAAACTGTAGATGATCAAGAGCTAATGATCTTTCTTTTTTTCAATAATATGAGCAAGATTACAGGATTATCTGTAAGTTTTCATGCTTCTAAATTTTGTTTTTGCTTTCCTTCCCAGTTAAGGCCCATCTGTGGATACCGGCTTCTGTCTAATAAATATGGGAGAGGGGAGATGTGAATCCATAGGCTGGAAACTCGGGAGGAAAAGATTGATGGGCTGATTTGTTTTTGTATACCTGCCCAAAGGCTGAGAGATGAGTGTAATCTAATGATCATAAATAATAGACACCCTCATCAGCTGGGGTGGGAAAGGAAATGGTGGCAGCCTCCATCAGGGGGAGGAGGACCAGCTGTTGCTTCTCCCAGTGAGCAGAATCAAGGGAAGCGTTTCCCCAAACCACCAAGAAGAGCTGGGAAGGGTGGTGCCGACCTGCCTCTTACAGAAACAGTTAGCTTCCTCCATCTATCAAAAACCTTTTGTCCTCCAACAAACCTAGAAACCTGAGAGTACATTTAATGTTCAATGAAAAACTGGATGCTAAAACATTGATCAGTACTTCTGCCACCCTTTCACAATTTAGTGATTATATTTTCCCCTTTTCCAATGGGAAAAGATGCTGAAACCAAGCTTGCTTCTTTGCTAAAAGGACAAATTATTTAGTCCCATGTAGGTTGTTATTAAGTGAATGATGATGAGATTCTGTTTTAATTACTTGGTTGTTGTTACCAATGTCATCATTGCTATCAAATAATAAAAAATTCTTATGGAATTATTAAAATGATATATTCAAAGAGTGTTTTTTAAAAAAACACTAAAAAATGACATTTATATGTATTTCCATTTTTTTTCCTTATTAAAAAATATTAGAAGGAGGTAAGGCATGTATTATAACCAGTTAATAGCTAATCTAGAGAATACAGAAGTTAGTCATACAGGTAATTAGTGAGAGAATCTGAGCTAGATGTAATTTATTTCTCTGGAGTCCTTCATTATTTCCATATCCTATTTCACTTTGCTTAATAATACAGTTTTTAAAATACACCCTCAGCATTCATTTTTTTATTATAGATTATCATTTTTCTTTAAAAATGACAATGTCTCATGCTTTCAGGTAATTACATATCTCAGAAAAGATCACTATACTATGATTTAGAATCACATTTACATATTCATAAACTCTTCATTTAGAAGAGGTAACTTGTTTCTGCTTTCAGATGAAATTCAATTTCCACGTTGACTGCACGTAAACACTTGAAATACATTACCATTAACAATATGCTATCTTGTAGTGAAATAACGTATCTCATATATCCCAGAGTGGCCACTGAAAGTGGTCTTTTGAGGATAGAAAGGAAGAAAACTAGGTTCTACTCCAAAAGTCTTTGTTTCAAAGCTTCACCAAGTGAAGGATCATATTAATGTAATGTCATTAGCTGTGAGCCTTGGCTTCAACTCATTAGCCAAATGTCAGGAGTTTGAAAAGAAAGAGATAATCTAATATATATCTGGATCAAAAGGAAACTGTAACTTTGAAAGTCATACTTCAAAAAGAAATTTGGTTCTATCTGTATGGTCTGTCTTGCTGTTTAAGTAAATGATATTCTTCAAAGTCAGAAATCATTTACGAAATAATAAAATGGCCAGGAATTATTTATTAAGGAGAACAGAAACCTCCTGTCTTCCTTTCTAAACATCTCAAGCATGGCAGTGTACATCAGTTGTTCAAAGAATCTTCAAGTTGTTATAACTGTTTTCATTTATTTTTGAGCCCAGAGCACATTCTTACTGTGTAGTACTTTGATTTCATGAAACTTACAGAAACCACTCAAGAGCATTTTACATGTAATATTTTATGTTACTAATATATGTTTTGATTTGGTATGTTTTAAAAAGAATTCTTTTAAAATTCATAGAATGCAACAACACTTTCATTAGATCTAAACTAAATTTTAGTTTCAAATAGATTAACCAAGTTCACATGTTATAAAATTATTGGGAATTTATTGAATAGGTAATATTTGTGAAGGTAAAATAAAATTCAAACAGTGAAGGCATATATATGTATCTGTGTGTGTAGATAGATATGTGTGTGTCTACATATAGGTGTGTGTGTGTGCGCACACAGGTATAAAAGCCAAAATAAAAGTTAATCTTCCAGTGACCTTTTGTCCTCTGTGACCCAGATTTCCACAGATGACACCATAGAAGTGGCAATCATCAAGTGTGACTTGTGTACTAATCTAGTAATTGGCATTCATCTTTTTATCCCTTCTTCCATCCTAGATGCTACACACCCTAGACATTGTTCTGCAAGCTCTTTCCATGTAGCATTTTACTCTGGGGTGGGTTCACACCAGTGATGGCTGTGATACACTGTTTGATTTTTTTTTAATTTATATAAAAAATTTTGTTGCAATGTTGTGTTTGTTCCTGCCATATGATAATGCAAAACAGTCATAATTACACATACGTCCCCTCCCTCTCCAGCCTCCCTCCTCTCCCTGCATCCTATCCCTCCAGGTCATCAGGGCACCAGACTGGCCTCCCTGTGCTACACAGCAACTTCTCACATCCATCCATATTATACCCAATAATGTACACATGTTGATGCTATTTTTTCCATTTGTCCCACACTCTTCCCCCCACACTGTGTCCACAAGTCNTGCTACTAGAGAGCATTGAGTAGAGTTCCCTGTACTATACAGTAGATTCTCATTAATCATCTATTTTATATATAACCATATGTATATATGTCAGTCTCAGTTTTCCAGTATATCCCACCTGCCACTTCCCAATGTCTATGCATTTGTTCTCTACAACCATGTGTCTATTTATGCTTTGCAAATAGGTTCATCTATACCATTTTCCTAGATTCCATATATATACATTAATATAGAATTTTTGTTTTTCTCTTTCTGATTTCATTCTGTGTGACAAATTCTAGGTCCATCCACATCATTATAAATGACACCATTTCACTTCTTTTTTATGGATGAGTAATATTCCATTGTGGGGCTTCCCTGGTGGCTCAGTGGTAAAGACTCTGCCTGCTGATGCAGGAGACATGAGTTTGATCTCTGGATCTGGAAGATCCCCTGGGGAAGAAAATGGCAACCTACTCTAGTATTCTTGCTTGGAAAATCCCATGGACAGACAAGCCTGGCAGGCTACAGTCCATGGGGTTGCAGAAGAGTCAGACACAACTTAGCAATGAAACAATAACAACAAAATTCTATTGTATATACGTGCCATATCTCCTTTATCCATTCCTCTGCTGAAGAACATTTAGGTTGCTCCCATGTCCTGGCTGCTGTAAATAGTGCTGCAGTGAACATTGGGGTGCATATATCTTTCTGAATTATGGTTTTCTATGGATATAACCAGGAGTGGGATTGCTGGGACATAGGGTAGTTTTGGAGAAGGGAATGGCCACCCACTCCAGTACTCTTGCCTGGAGAATTCCATGGACAGAGGAGCCTGGTGGGCTATAGTCCATAGGGTCGCAAGGAGTCAGATACAACTGAGTGACTAACACACACTTGATAGTTGTATTAACTTTTTTAAGAAACCTCCATCAGTTCAGTTCAGTCACTCAGCTGTGTCCAACTCTTTGCAACCCCATGGACTGCAGCACACCGGATTTCCCTGTCCATTACTGACTCCAGGAGCTTGCTCAAACTCATGTCCATTAAGTCAGTGGTGCCATCCAACCATTTCATTCGCTGTGTCCCCTTCTGCCTTCAATTTTTCTCAGCATCAGGGTCTTTTCAAATGAGTCAATTCTTTGCATCAGGTGGCCAAAGTATTGGAGCTTCAGCTTCAGTATCAGTTCTTCCAATGAATATTTAGAGTTGATTTCATTTAGGATT
>SJYV01048249.1:0-13831 GCA_006410875.1 Neotragus pygmaeus | reverse complement strand
AGACTGGTTCCAAATAGGAAAAGGAGTACATCAAGGCTGTATATTGTTATCCTGCTTATTTAACTTATATTCAGAGTACATCATGAGAAACGCTGGACAGGAAGAATCACAAGCTGGAATCAAGATTGCTGGGAGAAATATCAATAACCTCAGATATGCAGATGACACCACCCTTATGGCAGAAAGTGAAGAAGAACTAAAAAGCTTCTTAATGAAAGTGAAAGAGGAGAGTGAAAAAAAGTTGACTTAAAGCTCAACATTCAGAAAAATGAAGATCATGGCATCCGGTCCCATCACTTCATGGGAAATGGGTGGGGAAACAGTGGAAGCAGTGTCAGACTTTATCTTTTTGGGCTCCAAAATCACTGCAGACGGTGACTGCCCAACGGTAGAGTTGCTGGGTCATATGGTGGATTAAGTCCTAGTTTTTTTTAAGGAGTCTCCACAATGGTTGAAGCACTTAACATTCCAACCAACAGTGTAGGAGTGTTCTTTTTTCTCCACAGCCTCTCCAGCATTGAATGTTGGTAGATTTTTTGATGATGGCCATCCTTACTGGTGTTAGGTGATACCTAATTGTAGTCTTGATTTTTCATTTCATTAATAATTACTGATGTTGAGCATCTTTTCATGTGTTCATTGGCCATCTGTATGTCTTCTTTGGAGAAATGTCTGTATAGGTCTTCTGCCCATTTTTTGATTGGGCTGTTTGTTGTCCTGATATTGAGCTATATGAGATGCTTATATATTCTGGAGACTAATCCTTTAGTGAGTTGTTTCATTTGCAATTATTTTCTTCCATTCTGAGGGTTGTCTTTTAATCTTGTTTGTTTCCTTTGCTGCACAAACGCTTTTAAGTTTAATTAGGTCCCATTTGTTTGTTTTTATTTCCATTACTCTAGAGGTGGGTCACAGAGATGAAAGACTGTGATGTATGTCATGGAGCATGCTGCCTATGTTTTCATCTAAGAGCTTTATAGTTTCTAACCTTACATTTATTTCTTTAATACATTTGGAGTTTATTTCAGTGTGTGGGGTTAGAAAGTGTTCTAGTTTCATTTTTTGCATGTGGTGTCCAGTTTCTCCTGCATTACTTACTTATTGAAGGGGCTACCTTTTCTCCATTGTATATTCTTGCCTCCTTTGTCAAAGATAAGGTGCCCATAGGTGTGTAAGTTTATCTCCTGGCTTTTTATCTTGTTCCGCTGGTTTATATTTCTGTTTTTGTGCCAGTACCATACTGTCTTCGTGACTAGCTTTGTCTGAAGTCAGGAAGGCTGATTCCTCCAGCTCTGTTTTTCTTTAAGATTGCTTTGTCTATTCAGGGTCTTTGTGTTTCCATACAGATTGTGACATATTTTGAGTTCTGTGAAAAATATAATTGATAGTTTGACAGGGATTGCATTGAATCTGTTGATTATTTTGGGTAGTATGGTCATTTTTACAGTATTGATTCTTCCAATCCAAAAACATGGTGTGTCTCTCCATCTGTTTTATGTTATTTCTGATTTCTTTCATCAGTGTCAAAATTTTCTGCATACAGGTCTTTTGATTTTTTGGGTAGGTTTATTCTTAGGTATTTCATTCATTGTGTTGCAGTGGTGAATGAGATTGGTGCCTTAACCTCTCTTTCTGATTTTTCATTANTGTTATTTCTGATTTCTTTCATCAGTGTCAAAATTTTCTGCATACAGGTCTTTTGATTTTTTGGGTAGGTTTATTCTTAGGTATTTCATTCATTGTGTTGCAGTGGTGAATGAGATTGGTGCCTTAACCTCTCTTTCTGATTTTTCATTATTCAGTTCAGTTGCTCACTCGTGTCCAACTCTTTGCGACCCCATGAATTGCAGCACACCAGGCCTCCCTGTCCATCACCATCTCCCGGAGTTCACTCAGATTTACATCCAATGAGTCAGTGATGCCATCCAGCCATCTCATTCTCTGTTGTCCCCTTCTCCTCCTGCCTCCAATTAGTATATAGGAATTCAAGATTTCTGTGTATTAATTTTATATCCTGTAACTTTAATATACTCATTGATGAATTCTAGTAATTTTCTGGCAGAATCTTTAGGGTTTTCTATACATTATACTATATAGTATCATATCATCTGAAAATAGTTTTATTTCTCCTTTTCCAAACTAGATTCCTTTTATTTCTTTTTTCTTTCTGATTGCTGTGCTGAGGACTTCCAAAACTATGTTGAATAACAGTGGTGAAAATGGGCAGCTTTGTCTTCTTCCTGATCTTAGAGGAAATGCTTTCAGTTTTTCTCCACTGAGAATAATGCTTGCTGTGAGTATGTCATGTATGACCTTTATTATGTTGAGATAGATTCCTTCTATTGTGATGTATTGTTTTTGTTCATTTTGGCAATTTTTTTTTGTTTGTTTGTTTCATAGTACATCAGGCAACCCACTCCAGTATTCTTGCCTGGAAAATCCCATGGACAGAGGAGCTTGGTAGGCTACAGTTCACAGGGTCACAAAGAGTCGGACACGACTGAGTGACTTCACTTCACTTCATAGTACATCACTGCAAGGGCATATTATACTTCATTAGTATTTTTGTTGATGGACAGTAAATTGGTTTGTATCAATATATTTTGTTATTACAAACTAACCCCAATGAACAGGATTATATATACTTACCCTAGTAAATATGTACTTGTGTACCTATAATTCTGATATTCATTAATTAAGTACCTGGACCATTGTATGGGGGTCTTTCTTGCCCCATACTTTAACTAACAATGTTATTATCACAGTTATCTCCCTACTTTGTTTTTAAAATGTATATGCTGCTGCTGCTGCTAAGTCACATCAGTCATATCCAACTCTGTGCGACCCCATAGACGACAGCCCACCAGACTCCTTTGTCCCTGGGATTCTCCAGGCAAGAATACTGGAGTGGGTTGCCATTTCCTTCTCCAATGCATGCATGCATGCTATGTCGCTTCAGTCATGCCCGACTCTGTGTGACCCCATGGACAGCAGCCTACCAGGCTCCTCCGTCCCTGGGATACTCCAGGCAAGAACACTGGAGAGGGTTGTGATTTCCTTCTCCATAAAATGTATATATCCTGCCTTTACTTTAAAAATTATTTACAGTGAAAATATTTTTGTAAGTTTTATATTGTAATTATATTTCAGTATTTGTTTATTTTTTCATAATGACCAGTCAGTTAAATCCCTATTTGTCTTGTATCCATCTCAACTGGTATTAAGGAAATATGCCCTATTCATGCATGTAGGTTTCAAATATTTTCTCAGTTTGAATTTTTATGCTTTAAGTTTTTTTTGTGTGTGTGTATGTATGAAATTATTCTCATCCTTCAAGAAGCCCAAAATTCAACAATGCTGTTTGAAGACAGGACAATATAAGTGAGAATCAAAATGTTGCAAAGTCCTCACTTTCACTGGTATAGACACAAGCAGCAAATTTATTTTTTTCACTGTAAACAATCCTTACATAATTTGAAGTTTTTTCTCTCTCTCTTTCTCTGATTAAAATGGTGATTTAACATTTGTTTGTTATCAGGACAAATTCTGATGGTAGTAAACATTTTGAGTTTCTTTTCACAATCAAGATTCAGAGTTCCTTAGGTAACAGGACATTCATATTCATTTTGAAAATTCCCATAATTGAAAAGTATTTTTTTCTGAATGTCTGAGATGAATTACATGTCCTGCAAGACTGACTAAAAATCAAGTGATGCTGAATGTACCTTGCTCATTATTTTGCCAGAGATGGCATCAGTGCATGAAGGACTAAAGAGATGGAACCAGAGTTCAGCACATGGATTGAATAACTTTCATCTTCTGCAGGTAACCCAGGAAGTGTGTTCAGACACAAAATTCTTAATAGGCTTTCTGTTTCATAAGAGTACATTGGTGGAGTGAGAATTCCATCCTTTAAGAGTTTTCCTTTGTGATTTTCATAATCAGCCATGTTAGGATTCCTTCATGATTATTAAATACATTAAAATGGATTCTATTCAGCAATACACCTTTTGGATAATTTCATGTTCTAATGACCGGAAATAAATTTACCTTCCAGAAAGTAATCTTAGAAATTAATTTCAAGGTTAATGACTTGACAATATTTTCATTTCAGATATTTATAAGTCTGACCCTACTTTCAATTTTTATGTTCTCTAAACATAGCATGTTAATCTGTCAAAATTCAAAGATGAGGTAGCATCCATATATTTTGACTGATTGACTTCCAAGAACTCAAGCAAATACTGTACTATTTTCCTTTAAAAAGTAACAGAAATTTCACTTCAAGATTATATTTGAATATGCTGATTTCAAAATTATAATTAATATCCCTTGATTTCTTTCAACAATTTGTGTTGATCTTTATGATTTAAATCTATTATTGGTGATTATTAGAAATTAAATTGTTAAAAAGAGTTAGGGGGGAAGGAACTGAATTTTGTTTAGATGGGTATCCATCAATCCTAGTGTCAATTAATAATCCATTGATTATCCACTTACTTTGAATGCTACTTGTATCATATGATAAGACATTTTTCTTTTATCATATGTTAAAACATTTTTCTATTTCTGGTCTTTATTGTATTGAGCTATGTGTTCACCATTAATATGATATGTTAAATATTGTAGCTTAATAATATGTTTTAACATCCATTAGGAGAGCCTTCTCAATATAACTAAATTTTATACTATCTATGCCTAATTTCGTTTCATTTTTTCTGTTCAGTTGAAAGATTATATAGTTGCTGAAGCTATTAGCATTTTCATGGGGAATCATATTTGTTAGGAAGAAGTGACATATTCATAACACACACTTTCTTCATCCAGCCCTAGTGTTTACCAATGCAGTGTGTATTATTTTGAATAGAAATGCTATAGAACTAGAGAGGGAAGATTGAGAGGGAAGGCTGAGAGGAGCTTATGATGATGTCTAGCTCTTTAAGCTTCAACAATAAGCTTGCTGTTATTGAAACATAGGTTGTTTCCACATATATTTATTGCCTAATAAGTCTTACTATGATACTATCGTGTATTTAGCTCTTCTGGAGTGTTGATTAGCTTACTGTAGTTCTATCTATAAAATTGTAAAATTAGCAATCACTTTGCAACTGCTATTTTTCTTTTCAATTTTATACTGTTTTCTTTCTCTTATTTTTACATCATCTACTCAAAGAGGACAACATTAGTTAATGATGATAGTAAGTAACCTTGATTTTCTTTTTCCAATATCAGAGTATCTTGAATTTTAGCTTTAAATATGAGCCCAGCATTAGCATGAACGCTTCAGCTTGCACCGTGAGCAGCAGGAGGGGCAGCATAGTATGGGAGTTCCAGGCACTGGGTGCAGAGCCCTTTTCAGCTCAGCTCCCTTCTAGTGTGTCCTTGAACATTATCAGCTTCTAATGTTGGCAAAAGGATTTGAGACTCAAGTATTAGTATCTATGAGGAATTATTAAAAGGGGTTTATGTATTACCTTATAAATGGAAACAGACTCATAACTGTACAAAAATGTTTTAAAAGCAATACTTCAAAATATAATTTTCTTATTATCTAAAACTTTACAGAGTATACAAGTCTCAGTACATTTTCAAAGGCTTAGATAATATTCATACTAAAAATAATGATGAATCACCATCAAAATACAAACAAAATTATCTCAGGACTTAAATGGTATGCTTTTTTTGCAGGTTTATGCTAATAAATCAATGAAACAAGATGTAGAAAACATATGAATACACTACATTAAAGAAGCATTGATGAACATTGGGGTACATGTGTCTCTTTCAATTCTGGTTTCCTTGGTGTGTATGCCCAGCAGTGGGATTGCTGGGTCATAAGGCAGTTCTATTTGCAATTTTTTAAGGAATCTCCATACTGTTTTCCACAGTGGCTGTACTAGTTTACATTCCCACCAACAGTGTAAGAGGGTTCCCCTTTCTCCACACCCCCTCCAGCATTTATTGCTTGCAGACTTTTGGATCGCGGCCATTCTGACTNACTCGGGATTGGGAGCTTGTGTGCACCTGTGGTGGATTCGTGTCGATGTATGGCAAACCCAATAGAGTATTGTAAAGTTAAATTTAAAAATAAATAAATTTATTAAAAAAAAAAAAAGAAGCATTGATTTCAAAAGAATGGTGTAATAGTATGTTTTTATAATAATATTTATAGTCTGATTTATTTACATATGACTGTACCTATCTGTTAATTAGAATTTATTTTTCTCATTCTACAGAACCTATGTGAGGCATTTTTGTTGTTGTTCTGATTATTTTTAAAAAACAAAATCTAGTTGAAAATAGACTCATGTTGCTAAAGAAGCATTATAGTTGAGGCTTTAGACATTTCATGGGTAAAAAAAAAAGGTAAAATACCAAGAATTACATTTCAAGTTACTGACTATATTATGAAACTTTGTCATCTATCATAATGACCTTTAAAAGAGACCATACAACTCATTGTTCTATGTTATATCACAATACTGTTACACATATGACTAATTTAATGATTGAATATTGAATCTATAGTAAAAGTAACATATCCATTTTCAACATTATTCACATGCTTACTTTCAACTTTAAGCTCCTATGTTAAGCCCTTTAACTTTCAATTAAATTCAGTTTGTAATAAACCTAACTTAATACCATGTCGAATGAAACACCTGATGTTCTCTATCACTGTAAAATACACAAGCAGCCTCTCTTGTGGTAAGTTTAGACTTCTGCATTTGAGTGGTAAAAGTAGGTAAAGAAATGGAGGGAATAAAACAAAAAAGGAAAAATAGAAAAAATGGAATGCAAAAAGTGTTTGTCTTATTATGACAAAAAATTTGTTTTTGTTTGATTCCATTCATTTAAGTTTTATTATATGATTTGGTCATTGTACAAAAATAAATGATAAACACTATTTACTACAGATGACTATAAATCACACAAAATCTGGAAAACTATGAGTGAAGTTTCTTTTGTTATAGCATTTAGTCAAAGGTTGAAATCATTTCTGAACAAATTTTTTTCTATTATTTATGGAAAAGAATAAGCAGACAGCTGTTGTTTTCTGGGGGAATTGTCTGATATTATCTTTTATAAATATATACAGTGGTATTATCAACTTCTTTTACTCTGAATATAAAGTTGTATGAATATTAATAAAATTAATAGCTGTTTTATGGTGACAACTCCTAAAATGAAGATTAGAGAAAAATAATCTCTATAAAAGTTACAACAATATTAAAATTTCAATGGAAATATTCCCAAAATAGTCTTTGAATCTTGAGCCAATGAGCAAAAAATACATTGAAATCTGTATAGCAGTTATTAAACTTTTATTTTCAGGCTGCACTGATATGTTCTTTGTGAATAAAATTTTCGATACTTCCTGTGCTGTGGTCCACTAAACATGGGTAAAACCTCAAGCAAGAATGCCATTACTTTTTATGAATATTAACATAAAGTTCTTATTGCTCCAGCAAACCATAGATTTCTTCTTAGAAAAAATATACTGTCAATGGCATTAAATATTTTTGCTTATATTTTACTCACCAAAACTCACTGAGGATTTGTTACAGTGTTCCCATATTCCTGAAAAGGAATGTATACCTTCTTAAAGACACATTTGTAAAATATAAGAAGAGGTGAAACAGTTGGAGAAAAAAATGATTGAATAGATAAATATGACAGATCAACCATTTTACTCCACTGATGTTTTTAATATAAATGATTATTTACAGAAGGATCTTGTTGGCTGAGAGGTGAGAACAACCTAGACTTGCTGGCAGGAATCCAGTCCACAGAGGTCTTGATGCTGACCTTCACTCTGGATCTCCATCCGTCTCTGGAAGAGCTGCTCTTTCGGTCGGACTCCAGTGTCCTCCATCCACCGAGTAGGTTTCCAAAAATTTCTCAACATTAATTCTTACAACACTCTGTGTTAATGAGCTTTGAATGGACCACCTCCCCAGGGTCAAATACAACAAAAAATCTATGACTTGAATGAATCCAAATCTAGTTCACTCTTATTTTAGCTTATTTTTCCTTATTTAAAAAAAAAAAAAAGCATTACCAGGTTGTCTGATAGTACTGCTGCTGCTGCTGCTAAGTCACTTCAGTTGTGTCCGACTCTGTGCGACCCCACAGACAGCAGCCCACCAGGCTCCCCCGTCCCTGGGATTCTCCAGGCAAGAGCACTGGAGTGGGTTGCCATTTCCTTCTCCAATGCATGAAAGTGAAGTCGCTCAGTCGTGTCCGACAGTACCAGAGGAAGCAAATGAGAGTAAACCATTTTCTGACAGGCTAAATTGGTCTGCTGCAGAAAACACATAGAGCTGTAATTTCTCCTGCTGTATACTTAGAAGGAAAGTCAAGCCCGTGTCACAGAACAAACGAGGCAAACAGAGGCCTTTCTGTGTTCAGTCCCTTTCCACGAGGGCCAAATGTGAACAAATGATTTTGGCTTGTGAGGAGGTTGGCTATAAAAACTAAATAGCCTACATCTTCCTGACTTGAATTTAGCTTTAAGTTAGATTTTAGTTGGAACAACAACAAAAATATATATATGTTGTTTTTCAGTGCCTACATTTGGTGATATTGAACATAATTGCAAATCAGTTGGCAAGGAGGTAGAGGAGGAAGGTGATCAGTGGAAGAGGGAGGATGAGAATAAATTTTATTGACCAGGTGATAGACCAAGAGAGATTAATAGAGACAATCAATGTGTTCAGATAGTAGAACTGAAAAAAAAAGTTTCTGTTTTAATTTCCAAGTCCTTTAGTCTTCTTGAAAGTAGATAAGAAGCTATGGTTTAGCACACATGTATAGCTTATTTTCAAAATGGCTTAAATTTTATTTTTTTTTTCTGCAATTCCAAGCTGAGAAATCTCAATTTTTCACTTTTGTGGGGCAGGGTAGAATCAAGGCTGCAAAACAGAAACTTGATCATTGTGGTTGATCAGAACTCAGAAACACCCATGTATTTATGTGCTCAAGCTTGTATTGATCTAAATAATATTTCATGGAAAGTGAAAGTGAAGTCACTCAGTCGTGCTCAACTCTTTGCAACCCCATGAACTGTAGCCTACCAGGCTCCTCTGTCCATGGGATTTTCCAGGCAAGAATACTGGAGTGGGTTGCCATTCCCTTCTCCAGGAGATCTTCCCAACCCAGGGATTGAATCCGGGTCTCCCGCACTGTAGGAAGACGCTTTACCATCTGAGCCACCAGGGAAGTCGATCTAAATAATATTTCATGAGTATCTTTTATCAGTTCAGTTCAGTCGCTCAGTCGTGTCCGACTCTTTGTGACCCCATGAATAGCAGCACACCAGGCCTCCTCTTCATCACCATCTCCCGGAGTTCACTCAAACTCACGTCCATCGAGTCCGTGATGCTAGGCACAAAATATAAACCACTGACAAAAATCAGGCAAAGTATGCTTTCATGGAACATAGAGTCTTTTGAATAATAAAAATAAACTTAAAATTTAATACATATAGTTATGTCTTATGAGAAAAAGAAACATTTTAAAATATAGAGTAGGAAAATAAAAATCTTTTAGAATTTTGTATTGGGAAGCCTGAATCTTTTAGTACAGGTCTAGAAACTAAATGGAAGGAGGGAGAGGAGTACCTGAAAGTTGTTGGAATAATGTCTGCAGCAAAAAGAACTACCGCGTTGAAGACAGAGCCCCCGACAGGATGACCCCAGCTAACTCCTTGGAACATCACCTGGAGAGGACCATGAAATTTGAGTACAAGATACTAAGACATAAGAAAAATACTCTTGAGTTCTAATGTAATTAGAACCACCATGTATACACTACATAGAACTACTATACACACACACACACACACACACACACACACACACACACACACACTATATGCACTGTGTTTCAACTGAAAAGGCTCTTCACAGGAATGTGGCACGTTGTAACAATAATCAGGGGTTGTACTCTTATGCAGAACAAACTGGGCTCAAATGGTAAAATGATAAATTCTACCAAAATAGTTATATACTTAAAAATTTTATAATGGCTTCACTGAATTTCACCTTTTTAGAAGAATATTAAATCCAATAAATTTGTATTTATGTGAATTGAATACGGTGGAGTATCCCAGGGACGGGGGAGCCTGGTGGGCTGCCGTCTATGGGGGTCACACGGAGTTGGACATGACTGAAGTGACTTAGCAGCAGCACCAGTAGACAATTACTGCATAGACCCAGTGCTTTCCTTTTAAAATTTTTCAAATTCTGAAACAGTAAGTCATGACCTTAATTGTAGATCTTACTGTGAATTTCAGCTTCACAAAAAGTATCAAATATCTGTTGGAATGCATATTGTGAAATCTTATAAAATGTTATGTCTATATTTTACGATTCAGCTTCTTATAATAGAAACCAATTTCAATGTTTACATCAAATATATTTACACTCAATAAAAAGTGCCAATGTGAGGTGTCCAACTTGATGAATTTTGACAGATGTGTGTAACCACCAATGAAATTTCCATTCCTTAAAAAGTTCTTTAAAATCTCCTTTACAATCAATCTTGATAAGCTTTCCATCACTGAAACTTAGTCCTGCTTATTCTATAATTTATTAGAACTGGAATCATTCATGTAAACATTTGATTGTATTATCTCAGACCCTGTAACTTACAACATATTAGCATTGCTGCCTGCAGTATTCATTCCTAAATAGTACACGTGGCTGACTGTTGACCAACACAGGAACTGGGATACTGACCTTCCACATCGTCAGAAATCCCCATATAACTTAGTTTGCCCTGCAGTAACCCTGGTTCCACATCCATGGATTCACCCAGCTTCAGACTGTGTAATACATATCTAGTGAAACAAACATGGATCCACACAGTTCAAACCATGTTGTTGAAGGGTCAGTTATTCATCATGTGAATGTGTGACCCAATTAGTTTATCCATTCACCAATGAAAAGTTTTCAAGTTGTGTTCAGGTTTGAGATTTAATTAATGAATCAAACAGCTACAAACATATAGGAACAACTCATCTGTTCTAATTTCTCTTGAATAAATATTGTGGGAGTGGAAGGACTTCGTTGTATGACAAATACATATTTCACGATATAAGTAACTGTTCCATGTTAGAAACATATTAGAATTCTAATTGTTCCAAATCCCTACCAATGATTAGTAGTAAGTCTATATTGATAACTTGACCTATTATGACAGGGATGCAGCTGAATCTCATTATATGTGTTTATCAGTGTAAATGTTATAATTTTGACATGTTCAGACCCATGAAATTATCACTGCAATAAGATACTATGCATAACCCATTACTTCCATAATTTCTTGTGTAATGTGTTTGTTCTATACCTCTCTACTCATCTTGTCTCTCCCCAGGGGAAAAAAATTTTTCTGTCAATTTATTGTACATTTCCTTGAATTTTTAATAAGTGGAATCATACAGCATATATGCTTTTCTTGGTATGGTATATTTATATTGCTTTGGAAATATAATACTTTGGCATTATTCTATTGTATGGGTACATCACAATCTGTTTAACCATTTACCTATTGATAGACATTTAGACTACTGTAATAAAGTTGCTTTCAACATTTCTGTAGAAGTTTTATGTTTATACATGCTTTTGTTTCTCTTGGCATGGCTGACCTATAAGGTAGGTGTATGTTTAATATTTTTAAAAACTGCTAAAATTTTTTTGCAAATGGTTGTATCATTTTACCCTCCCACAACAGTATATAAGTTTTGATTGTTTCCCATCCTATCCAAAACTTGGTATGATTTATCTTTTTATTTTGTGCTATTGTAATGTGTGTGGTACATTATGTACATTATAATGTATATGGAGTTGTGATTTGCATTCTGAGAGTCAAATGCTATCGAATACTATTTAATATGCTTCTTTGCCTACAGATGTATTTTTAGAATTATCCCAATGTTTTGCCCATTTTTAATTGAGGCGTTTTTCTTTATTATTTATATATATATATATGTGTGTATGTGTGTGTGTCTGTGTGTGTGTGTGTATAAACATATACACTTAATCCTTAAAAAACACAGGTTTGAATTGCAGGGATCAACAGACATGATTTTTTTTCAATAGTAATTATAATGGTATCATAATCCTCAGTTGAGTAAAATTGTGAACAGAAAGGAATTGTGGATCTGGAGAACAAACAGTAAGTTATACAAAAATTTTCAAGGGCAGGCACCCTTAATCTCCACATTGTTCAAAGGCAATCTGTAATAGTTCCCAATGCATGTTCTTACTGAGTTGTATGTTTTGCAAATAATTTATTTGAGCCTTTTAAGTTTTTAAGTATCTTTGGAAAATCAAGTGTTGACTTTTGATTGTTTTATTAATATTTTTCTTTTACCCTTAATAATTTATGTGTCATTTTTAAGAAATCTTTGCCGGACATAAGTTCACTAAATTCTATTTTCTAGAAACTTTATAGTTATTGTACTTACATTTATTTAGGGGTCAGATATACTTTAAGGTAACTATTGTTTATGATGTAAGGTAACATCTGAAAATCATTTTTTGTCATCTGTATTCATTTATTGAGAATATGTATATAATATTGAATATATACAAACATTAACCATTAAGTAATATTTGCAGTACAGTAGCTTGAAAATATCTTTACCAGGCAGTCTTAAGTATTTCCACTTAATTCTTTGTTTTCAAAATTCATTGGACTTTCTTCTAGGATCTAGGGATTTATACTTTTGATCAAATTAGGGGAAAATGTTGACAATTATTTTTTAATGCCCTCCCTTCTATGTAAGAACATTAGCCTGTCTAAGGCTAAGAGTTCATTGATTCTTGGTTCTCCTCCTCTACCATCTCCTCTAACAGATTCTGTTAAGACATTATCAGTTTCACAAACATTTTGTTATGTCCAGTTCAGTTAAANCTTCTATGTAAGAACATTAGCCTGTCTAAGGCTAAGAGTTCATTGATTCTTGGTTCTCCTCCTCTACCATCTCCTCTAACAGATTCTGTTAAGACATTATCAGTTTCACAAACATTTTGTTATGTCCAGTTCAGTTAAATTGCTCAGTCATGTCCGACTCTTTGTGACCCCATGGACTGCAGCACACCAGGCTTCCCTGTCCATCACCAACTCCCAGACCTTACTCAAACTCATGTCCATGAGGTCTGTGATGCCATCCAAACATCTCATCCTCTGTTGTCCCTTTCTCCTCCTGCCTTCAAGACCCAGCATCAGGGTCTTTTCCAATGAGTTAGTTCTTTGCATCAGGTGGCCAAAATATTGGAGTTTCAGCTTCAGCAACAGTCCTTCCAAAGAATGTTCAGGACTGATTTCCCTTATGATAGAATGGTGGGATCTCCTTACAATCCAAGGGATGCTCAAGAGTCTTATCCAACACCACAGTTCAAAAGCATCGTTTCTTCAGTGATCAGCTTTCTTTATAGTCCAACTCTCATATCCATACATGGCTACTGGAAAAACCATAGCTTTGACTAGACAGACCTTTGTTGGCAAAGTAATGTCTGCTTTTTAATATTCTAAGTTGGTCATAGCTTTTCTTCCAAGGAGCAAGACTCTTTAAATTTCCTGGCTGCCAGTAACATCTGCAGTGATTTTGGTGCCTAAGCAAACAAAGTCTCTATTTCCATTGTTTCCTCATCTATTTGCCATGAAGTGATGGAACTGGATGGCATTATCTTAGTTTTTTGAATGTTGAGTTTTAAGCCAGCTTTTTCATTCTCCTCTTTCACTTTCATTAAGGGGCTCTTTAGTTCCTCTTCACTTTCTACCATAAGGGTGGTGTCATCTGCATATCTGAGATTATTGATAT
>SJYV01048247.1:0-13327 GCA_006410875.1 Neotragus pygmaeus | reverse complement strand
AATTTCCTCAGACTTTTATAAGGACTATTTCACTTGATAGAACTTTGCTAATCCAGATATATGGAAATTGTACTAAAGCTCATTTTTGCATTATCTGTGAAGAAAGGACAGGCTTAGCAAATTCACAGCTAAAGAAGATTCTATAAATGTTTAATTTATTTTCAACTGTTTTCGAATACTGTGGTAGTAACCATTTGTACTACTGAGGCAATTAATTTGCTATTAAATAATTACAGATAGATGCGTCTTTCTTCCTTGGAATCAGCAAGATCTCTGTTTGGTAGGGTTTTTCACTTAGTTTGAAGGACTGAATGTACTTGGAAAGAAGACTGAGTTTTTTAAACAAGGAAAACTTCAATTTCATGTTGCTGATTATTCCCCAGATTTGGGTATCTCACTCATTAAATTCACCTTGTGGAACATAACAGTACCTAGCATAAAGCTCTATTGCAAAATAATTAATTTATAAAACAGGTGTAAAGCNGAGAAAATGGTTGCCATTCGGCATGGTGCCCCGCAAGGGCCATCGGTAGACACGGAGCTCTGCTTGTGCCCTCTCCAGTGGTGACACAGACCACTCTGTCAAGCCCACTTCCTCTAAGTCACCATCCTGCTCATACCAGCCGGAAGGTCTATTGTATTGGCACTTGTAACCAACGACAGTTGCCGAAGATGAAGGGCAGACTTTAAACTAAGGAGTGAGAGCAAATAGTATTTCTGCTGACCCATGGCAAGGGGGAAGAATGAAGGAAGGAAGGAAGGAATGTTATATACGTTTATTGAGCATTTACTGTGGGCCAGGCATGTTCCAGGCCTTTTATATACATCCTCTCATTTGATCCCCACGATTCTACAAAGTGGGTCCTACGACAATCCCTGTCTTACAGATGAAGAAACTGAGGCACAGAGAGATGATCTTGCCCAAGGGCGCACAGGTAACCACCAGCAGAGTCTTAATCACTGCGGAATCAGGGAGAACTCACTGTTCAAGGTCACGGCTGCGCCAAGCACGGTGCCAGGTACAAGGGCAACGACTGTGTGTGAAAACACACGTGGGCCCTGTTCTCAAGCAGTTTTCATCATCTGAGGTTATCTTAGGAAAGACACGAATTTGTATTGTTGGTGTTGTTTAGTCACCAAGTCGTGTCCGACTCTTAGCAACCCCAGGGACTGTAGCCCGCCAGGCTCCTCTGTCCACGGGCTTCTCCAGACAAGAATGCTGGAGTGCTATTTCCTCCTCCAGGGGTCCTCCCGACCCAGGGATGGAACCCAGGTCTCTTGCGTGTCCTGCACTGGCAGGCGGGTTCTTTACCGCTGAGCCAGCCTGGAAGCCCTATGAATACACCAACCGGTATCTTATCTGCCTTCTCACCAGAATGTTCACTCCATGTGGGAAAGCAGCTCACGGATCTCATTCACAGTCTTGTCTCCAGGGCTGAACAGGACCTGGCATATAGCAGGCACTGAATGTTTGTTCAGCAAACAAGGAGCTCTAGAGCAGAGGTTCTCAACTTCATTACTGCTGACATTTGGGGCTGGATCACTCTCTGAGGGGAGGGCCGTTCTGTGCATCGTAGAGTGTTTAGCAGCATCTCTGGCCTCCATCTATTAGGTAACAGGAGCATCCCCTCTGAACTCCAACCTCTATGGTCTGACAACCAAAAATGTCTCTGTGCTTAGTCGCTCAGTCGTGTCTGAGTCTTTGTGACCCCATGGACAGTAGCCCACCAGGGCCCTCTGTCTGTGGGATTCTCTAGGCATGAATACTGGAGTGGGTTGCCATGCCCTCCTCCAGGGGATCTTCCCAACCCAGGGATCGAACCCAGGTCTCCTGCACTGCAGGCAGATTCTTTACCATCTGAGCCACCAGAGAAGCCTCCAAAATGTCTCGATACTGCCAGATGTTCTTGGGGAGGAAAAACCCTTATCTGGAGAGTTAGAATGACTGCACGGATGACAGGCATAATCACCTGAGGTTCAGGAACCAAGAGCCTTGGAGGGGCTGACATAACACAAATCTGACACACAGGGTGGCTGGTACCTACGTCAAGCTCCTGAACCATCTGTTATGTGAGCGACCACGAGGGGGCCTGAAAGCTGAGAAATGACTTGAGCCCACAAGTATGTTGCAATTCCCCGTTAGCCCTCGAAACCCTGAAATCTATACATCTGTAGTGGCGAGACGGAACGTTCAGACCCTGAGTGATGTCAAGAGGCAAGCAGGCCCAAACTTAACCATTCCAAGAGGCGTCCTATTTCAGAGGCTCTGCTGGTTTGAGGAGTGGCTGTTTCTCAGGAGGGTGCCCTTTGCAGATGACAGCAAAAACGTAATGTCATTTGCCTTGGCCACAAATGGCAAAAGTGAGTTTTCATCAAGAGGGTTCTTATTTCCTTTGAGAGGCATGTTTCTTCCAGCAATAGAACTGGAGGAAAAAAAATTCCCAAAGTGAATTTTTGGTGCCCTCTACGTCACTTCAAACTGCTCTTTCTCCAAGGTTTTAATAGAATATAAAACAAGTAAGATACAAAGATGTCATGTAAAGCACAGGGAACAAAGCCAATATCCTATAAGAACTTAAAATGGCATATAATCTATAAACATATCAAACCACTCTGTTGTACACCTGAAACTAATGTGACACTATAAATCAACTATACTTCAGAAAATCACATACATAGTATATAAATCCTGTTGCGCTGCCATTTACTCGCTAAGTCGTGTCCAACTCTCTGTGACCCCATATACTGCAGCCTGCCAGGCTCCTCTGTCCATGAGATTTCCCAGGCAAGAATACTGGAGTGAGTTGCCATTTCCTTCTCCAGGGGACCTTCCCAACCCAAGAGATCAAACCCATGTCTCCTGCTTGGCAGGCAGATTCTTTACCACTGCACCACCTACGGAAGCCCATATACATCAAATATTACATATAAATCATGCGTGTGTTTTATTCTTTCTTGTATTTTCACCCCCTCCCCAGGTGCCTGTAGCTATTATCTCATTTAATTTTTGCAACAGCCCTCCTAGGTAGGAAGTTACTAATCTTACTTTACTGATGACCAAGACTGAGGTAGGCAGAGGTTAAGTGACCTGCCCAAGGTCACGGCTATAATATTTTCTATCACCAAAAACAACACCCTCATCCACCAGGTCACTCTGATCACAATGGTGTCTTTTGACATTCTGACTTCCCTCCACTTGTACATCCAATCCAGGGGCAGGTCCCATGGGCTCTGCTTCCAATAGATGCTCCAGGTCTGGTTGTGTCTCCTCTGGCTGGCCGGCCAGCCTGGTCCAAGTCATCCCTGACCTGCAGGCCTGCATCAACCTCCCCCTCTGCTCCTGTTCCTTGTCTCTGCAGCCCCGTCCAGGCTCAGGGAGGATGCAACCATATGATATCACTTACATGAGGAATTAAAAATATGACACAAATCTACCTATGAAACAGAAACAGACTCACAGACACAGAAAAGATACTTACAGTTGCCAAACGGTAGGAGGGATGTGGTGGGAGTCTGGGATTAGCAGATGCAAACCATTATCTATAGGATGGATAAACACCAAGGTCCTACTGTAGAGCACGGGGAACCGTATCCAATATGCTGTGATAAGCCATGATGGAAAATAATATGAAAAAGAATATATATGTATATAACTGCATCACTTTGCTATACAGCAGAAATTAACACAACATTGTAAATCAACTACACTTCAATAAAACAGATTTTTAAGCATACTTGATGTTCACTGAACCCTTACTATGTGCCAGATATTATTAATACTCTATGTACATAATCTCACTTAATCTGCTAAACAACCTGATGTTGCTGCTACTCTCATCTTAGAAGTAAGAAAACTGAGGAGCAAAGAGATAGAGTCACTTGTCTAAGCTGAAAGAGGTAAGAATTCAAATCCAGGCTACCTTGGTCCATAGTCCACCTAACACATCAGATTAGTTTAAGGGCTAAATGAAATTATGTGCATAATTTTAGCTCAGTGACCAGTATAAAGCAAACACCCCCAAAACATTGTTGTACAAGTTTAACTTCAACTAAATATAACAGAAGCCCAAATACAGTCTTTAAAAGGTGAATTTCCTTTTCATGAAGAGGGCAGTACAGGTCTGGCATGGCAAGGCTGGCACACAGCCATTAACATCCCAGGCTCCTGCCTTAACCATCTCAGCACAAGCTTCCATGTTCAATGATGAGCCATGGTCCAAAGTGGCTGCCAGAACTCCAGCCATTTTGTTGGGGTTCCAAGCAGGAAAAAGAACGTAAAGGGAAATGGAACCAAAAGGGATCACCTTCCAGTGAGTGAGCAAACTTTTAAGAGCCTTTTTAAAAGCCCATCTGTTGACTTCAGCTTATATCTCACAGGCTACCTCTATGATAAAGCAGGGCTGGGATGTGGGTCCAATGCCATACTAAATAAAACGGGTTTTCTCGTTAGTGAAGAAGGGAAAAATGGATACTGAATAGGCAGACTAAGAGTTGGCCTTGTATACTTTACATTGTTAGCACAAATAAATAAGGGAAAGCTTATTTTTATAAACATTATTAATCAGAAGCCCCACATATAAGAGCACAGTGCTCACACTCAAGTGGGGAGGGGTGGGTGCCTTTGGTTCCTCCCATGCCCCTCACTGTGACCTTGAACTAACCTGAGAGGGCCTCAGGAGGATCACACCACACAATATGAAAACTCTCTCTTAACCTCAGGTTGTTTCACCTCCCTGTAACCTCCATCTCCTCACTTGGAATTTGGGACTGATAAAGGCGCACCCCCATAAGACTGGGATGAGGAGTTAACGTGATCGAACAACAGACATCACAGTCCAGCAAGCTGCATTCAGTTCACATTAACGCTGCTGTTCTAACCAGACAGAGAACGGCACAGCTCAACATCTGGGCCTGGGACTTTTCAAAAAGTGCTCTTTTGGCTTTTTTTTTTTTTTAATATATGTAAAACCAGGATCCCACGTGGTTGGCAGGAGGCCATGGGCAAACTGGGGGCAGCACAGAACACTACCGAGTACCAGGGCGTACCCCACCACAGTATTTTTCCACGGACTCTGCCCGCCTGGCCCCGGCTGCGAGCGGGAGCTGAGATCCCCGCAGAACGGCGTGTCCCGGGCAGACCAAGCAGTGCTGCCCGTGGTGACTCATGCCTGTCTGTGGGCAGCCATCACCAAAGCTGGCACGCTCCGCTGCCAAGTGGGCCTCGGCTGGGCCTGCTCCCCCCAGCCTGGAGCCCCTCCAAGCTTCTTTACTGAGCCTCAGAACCTCAAGCCCATCCCGGATTCCACCCCGATGGGTCATTTATGGCCTGTGTTCAACCCAGGGCTTGAAACATGCACACTTAGCCTCCCATGACATGGGTTCAGCAGAGCCCCATGGAGACAGGGCACCACAGGGGCAGCGAGCCAACAGGGAGACAGACAGAGATCCCCTCTTCCTCCCTCCCCACCCATATTCCAGCTGGCTATTCAGACATGGGCTTGAGGACCTGGGTTTGATTCCTGGCTCTCACAGCTTGATTGGGTGGCCTTAACGAAGTAATATAACTTCTGTGGACCTGTTTCTTCATCTGGCAAATGGGGACAGTCCCATTTGGTGAGGACTGGTGGAGGCAATGCATGGGAAGGGCCTTGCCTGGCTCTGAGACAGATCCACAGGCCACTGTGGCCATCACCTTATCACAGAGCTTTCCACGCCTCTCCTTTGGGCTCCATATCATCTCTCTGGCCTCATCTTCCTCACATCACATGGTCCAACCACATCACCCTCCTTGCTGATCCTCTGCACACTTGAGCTCTGCCTCAGGGCCTTTGCACCTGCTGACCCCTCTGCCTGGAAGACTCTTCCACACAATGAAATCCTTCATCTCCTTTCAGTCCCTAATCAGTTGTCACCTTCATAGTCTCTCCTTCCCTGCCTACCTTTTTTAAAACTGCCATTCCTTCCACCTCAGCAGTCCTCTTGCCCGCTTTATTTTTCTCCATAGCACTTAACCTTGATTTGGTATTGTTTTGAGCATAGTCTGTCTTGGCCCATGTATTAGTTACCTATTGCTGCATAACAAATTACTCCAAAATTTAATAGCTTTGGGACTTCCCTGGTGGTAGAATGGTTAAGACTCTGCTTCAAATGCAAGGGGGCACAGGTTTGATCCCTGGTTGGGGAACCAGGGATCCACATGCCCTGCGATTCAGTCAAATATAAAATAAAAATTAAAAACTTAATGGCTTAAAATAACAAACACTGATTATCTTAGTGTTTTTTTGTAGATCAGGAGCATGGGAGCAGCTTAGCTGGGTGGTTCTGGCTCACAGTCTCTCCAAGGTCATAGTCAAGACGTCGCTGGGGCCAAGGTTTGACGCGAAGGCTCGACTGGGGCCGGAGGGTCTGTTTCCAAGATGGCTGCCCCACACGGCTGAGGGTGGGAGGCCTCAGGTCCTCACTTTGCGGAGCTTGCCACACCGACGTGCTTCAACATCCTCACAACACGGCCTTTGGGTTCCCTCGGAGTGAGAAAGTCAGGCGAGAGCATGATGGAAGATACCACGTCTTGACAACCTCGCCTCAGAGGCCACCGCCATTGCTCCTTTCTGTGAGCGAGCGAGCGTGCGTGCGTGCGTGCGAGCGTGCGAGCGTGCGTGCGTGCGAGCGTGCGTGCGAGCGTGTGACGTAAGTCAGCCCCGTCCACGGTGGGAGGGGACTGCTCAAGGGTGTGAAGACGGGGAGGCGAGCATCACGGCCGGCCGTGGAGGCTGGCTACCGCAGCCTGGAAGCATGTAAATAGCAGGAGATCGTATCTGCTTTGTTCCCTGCTGTGTTTTCATTTTCTAGAACAATGCTTGGCACGTAAGACGAGCTTAATCCATTGTTTTGGATGATTGAATGAATGGATGAGCAGGACCGGGTTTCGGAACTGCACCAAAACAGAATGTACAGGCTCCTCTGCGGAGAGGAGGGGCTTGGCCTCTCCACCAAGCCTTTCCTCTGGGCAGCCTGTGAAGGACTCCAAGCACTCTCCACAATTTCAGAATCAGGGGGAAATAAGAGAAAAAGCAAAGCAACAGCTTTTGAACACGAAGCCATTTCCTCACAGTATGCCCAGTGTTCCAGTATGCTGGATAAACATGAGGCTGTGTTGTAAAGGCGCTGGGTTAGATATTAGAAGGTTGGGCATCCAGTCCTGGCTAAGACACTTAATTGACAAACTACTGAAGTTTAGTTTGTTATTTTTAAATGGGAGCAGCTGCACCTATTCTGCCTAGGACCCAGGGACATAGTAGGTTTATTCATTCATGCTGGTCACTTAATTATCACCCTGGACTTCATGGATTCACAGTTCAGCGAGAGACTCAGAGGGGTTGGTACAAATCTGAAGATAGCACTGCACAGTCTGACACACTGTCATGTGCCCTGATGACTTCAGAATCTACTAAATCTTGTATATAACACCTGTCTGCAGTAGGTACTTTTAACCCCCATTTTACAAGGGAAGCAGTGCAGTTTCAGAGAGGTTAAGTAACTTGTCCTAGGTCACACAGCTCGTAACTCTAAAAAACAGGAACTAGGCTTTCTGATCTCCGAGCCTTTCCCATGATACTGGAACTCTCTCATAAACTACGTAAACATCTACATTTGGTGGGTTTGCATTGTGTCAACTCAGCTAGGATGGAATTCCCAGAATTCCTTCCCCCGCATAGTTTGTGATTAGCATGGGCCACAGAAGACATTTGAGGCAAGATGTGAAGACAGAAGTGGAGAAGCAGAGCCGCAGGTTTCATGGCCGGAGGGCGGCTCCTGGGGGCGCTGTTGTGGCCGCCTCCACAGGCGCTTTTCTGCGGGCTCACCTGGCTGGCCCAGGGCAGCAGGAAGCCCCTGCCTCCAGCGCCTGCTCCATCCTCTTTTAGCTTCTCCAAATCCTGGGCAGGTGCCTGTCTGCGCTGAACCTTTTCCTGAAGGTCACTTGGGTGGGGTTTTGAGTCTGTCCTTATGGCTTCTGGCTCGTCCCCTCGGGCTTCCAAGTCTCATCCATCAGTCCTTTGTGGCAGCTCTCCTGCTGACACCCAGCCTCACATTCAAAGAAACAGGTCACAGATGCTGCTGAACCAGCTCTCACATTTGCATGACGTCAAACTCCCAGGGGCAATCTCTCCCATTGACTTTTTTTCTTTGATCAAACCCTTAAACTATAATGTTGAGTTTCCAGATGTTCAAGCTGGTTTTGAAAAGGCAGAGGAACCAGAGATCAAATTGCCAACATCCGCTGGATCATTGAAAAAAGCAAGAGAGTTCAGAAAATCATCTATTTATGCTTTATTGATTATGCCAAAGCCTTTGACTGTGTGGATCACAATAAACTGTGGAAAATTCTGAAAGAGATGGGAATACCAGACCACCTGACTTGCCTCTTGAGAAACCTGTATGCAGGTCAGGAAGAAACAGTTAGAACTGGACATGGAACAATAGACTGGTGCCAAATAGGAAAAGGAGTACGTCAAAGCTGTATATTGTCACCCTGCTTATTTAATTTATATGCAGAGTACATCATGAGAAACGCTGAGTTGGAAGAAGCACAAGCTGGAATCAAGATTCCAGCTGGGAGAAATATCAATAACCTCAGATGTGCAGATGCTGTCTCTTATACACATCTAGATGTGTATAAGAGACAGNCGCTGAGTTGGAAGAAGCACAAGCTGGAATCAAGATTCCAGCTGGGAGAAATATCAATAACCTCAGATGTGCAGATGACACCACTCTTATGGCAGAAAGTGAAGAGGAACTAAAGAGCCTCTTGATGAAAGTGAAAGAGGAGGGTGAAAAAGTTGGCTTAAAGCTCAACATTCAGAAAACTATAAGATCATGGCATCTGGTTCCATCACTTCATGGCAAATAGATGGGGAAACAGTGGAAACAGTGTCAGACTTTATTTTGGGTGGCTCCAAAATCACTGCAGATGGTGATTGCAACCATGAAATTAAGACGCTTACTCCTTGGAAGGAAAGTTATGACCAACCTTGACAGCATATTAAAGAGCAGAGACATTACTTTGTCAACAAAGGTTCGTCTAGTCAAGGCTATGGTTTTTCCAATGGTGATGTATGGATGTGAGTGTTGGACTGTGGAGAAAGCTGAGCGCTGAAGAATTGATGCTTTTGAACTGTGGTGTTGGAGAAGACTCTTGAGAGTCCCTTGGACTGCAAGGAGATCCAACCAGCCCATCCTAAAGGAGATCAGTCCTGGGTGTTCATTGGAAGGATTGATGCTGAAGCTGAAACTCCAATACTTTGGCCACCTGATGTGGAGAGATGACTCATTGGAAAAGAGCCTGATGCTGGGGAAGACTGAGGGCAGGAGGAGAAGGGGACGACAGAGGACAAGATGGTTGGATGGCATCACCGACTCACTGGACATGGGTTTGGATGGACTCCAGGAGTTGGTGATGGACAGGGAGGCCTGGCGTGCTGAGGTTCATGGGGTCGCAAAGGGTCGGACACGACTGAGCGACTGAACTGAACTGAGTGCTAAGTTGCTTCATTCATGTCCAACTCTGCAATCCTATGGACCACAGCCCACCAGGCTTCTCTGTCCATGGGATACTCCAGGCAAGAATACTGCAGAGGGTTGCCATTTCCTTTTCTAGGGAATCTTCCCAACCCAGGGATTGAACCTTCATCCCTTAAGTCTCCTGCATTGGCAGGTGGGTTCTTTATGACTAGCGCCACCTGGGAAGCCCTTATTCCAAAATTGGAGGCCAATTCTCATTTCTATACTTTAAAATATAAAAATCAGAGCCTATCTTTGCAACTCCACTGTTTGCAAATACCTATATCCAAAATCTATGAGCGTGTAAATAATACCTACATATGTTACACATCATGGTTAAAAGCTCTGCTTAAAGTTTTAAAGAAAGACACTCAAGACAATGGGCAGGTCTGTGCGGAGAGGAGGAGGGGATTGGGATGCGAGGAATTCCCTTGCCTGTGACCCAGACTCCTCTCCCTACTCACTACGTGGTTTTCCCGGGGGCCCTGGACTCGGCTGTGGCTTTGAGGGCAGGAGGATCTCTGAGTTGGCTGCTGGAGCTCGCAGATCGGACTGTCTAGTGGAAAATCCTGATGCCAGCTTAAGCCTGGATGGTAAGCACGCGGCTAGACTGAAGGGAAGTGGCTGCTCTTCCTGTGATGTATCTTGCTTGACAATGCCAGCGGGCACTATTTGACATCCGTAAACTTTTCCAGGCTCTCAGAGCAGAAGATGAGCAACTCCACTTTTACAACCGCAAATAGTACATTCCTAAGCTTGTGCATGTGTGTACACACATAGGCATGAAAGGGACTAAACTGAGTATAAATCAGACGCGGAAGCTTCCCACCTCTCACCTCGTCCGTGATTCGGATTCCATCAGTGTCAAGGGGAAGATAATCATGAGTGAAGAACTCCCGTTGGTTGGAACAGAGCTAAAATATTTAATATATAATCTTTGAAAACGCTCTTTATTTTGTATTGACGTATAGACAATTAACAAAAGAAATTGTGATAGCTTCAGGTAAACAGCGAAGGGACCCAGCCATACATACACGTGTTTTCCTTCTCCCCCAAACACTCCTCCCATCCAGGCTGCCACAAAACATGGAGCAGAGCTCCCTGTCCTCACTGGTTATCCATTTTAAATACGGCAGTATTGATACAGTACACGTCCATCCCAAACTCCCCAACTATCCCTGCCCCCCTCCACCACCACCACGCTGGCAACCACAGATTCCTTCTCTAAGTCCGTGAGTCTTTGCTTCCTAAGTTCATTTGTATCGTTTCTTTTTAGATTCCACATGTAAGGGATATCTTTTAATACGAGTTTGCTGTCCTCTGATATATTCTATAATCTTTGTGAGCAATGAGGTACCCAAATACTTCCCTATTGCTCTCGTGTTTGCAGTAAATAAACTGAGTTTCATTAGCAGGAACTCTAACAGCTCCTGTGAGCCTCTGACTTCCTCACCACTCCCATCGTCTAGGAACTCAGGGATTTACTGAGTCGGAAGGGAGCCAGCCCTTGTGAACGGAACTGGTGAGAGGGAGCCACGCACTCCATGCACTGATTCTTCTTGCCACTAGGGGCACTGTTGAACACGGGCTCTCCTAGTGATCAGACATGATCGTAGACACAATTCTAGGGTTGCTGGATCCAGAAGAGATTCCAGCTGGTTCACTTGCCGTGTCGGAAGCAGCCCCCTACAAAGCTCACCCGGGCTCTCAGACTTTGGCTCCCAGGCTCCCACCATGCAGACATTTCCCAAGTGGGTTTCTTGGCCTTCTCAGGCACCTGCCAGGCACGCGGGTAAGTGCACAAACTGTATGATCGTATTAGGGCCATCCCAAACCACTCGTAAGTTGGTACTCTTAGCTCCAATTTTCAAATGTGGAAACAGACTCAGAGAGGCTGACTCGCTCAGGCTCACACAGCAGAGAAGGAGCAAGGCCGAGATTGAAACCTAAGTGGCCAGAATCCAAAGACTTCCCTCTTCACGCTTCTCTCTAAAACATCACCTCGTCTGTGGGCAGAGGGGGCGGTGGGGACAGTTCTCCCAGCTTCTTCATGCTATCCCCGCCCCTTCCCTTGGCAGTTTCCCCAGCCTGAGGCGAGCACAGCTGTATCTGCCCTGGTGCCCAGCTCATCATAGCTCCATGACCTCGTCTCCGATTGTGTTTTAGGCGTTCAACATTCATCCACACCTTTGTCCTCCCTTTATGGAGCATTTGCTCTGCCAGGCTTTGTTCTTGGCATGAGGACACCCTAGTGAACAAGACAAGCAAAAATCCCTGCCCTCACAGAGCTGCCGTTGTAGAGGGGGAGGCAGACTGTCAGTAAATCATCCACCACGTGACATCACCAGGTAATTTCAGAGGCTGTGAGGGGAAAGGCAGAGTAAGAGGGATGGGACGAAACTGTGGGGATGGCACTGTAGATGGAGCGATCATGGAGGGCTTCCTTGTGGCGGTGACACCAGGGCAGGGACCTGAGACCAGCATTTCAGGCAGAGGGCACCGGCAGTGCAGACACCCTGAGGTCCAGTGCCGGGAAGGAGCCCGGGGACCTGGGAAACAGCAGGGGCAATATTAGGGCTGAGGCGCCCAGAAGGTGGGGGTGCTGGGCAGGGCCCACATGACGCAGGACCCTGTGGGAATTAGGGTTCTCTTCTCTGGTCAGATGCAACGAGAGCTCTTTGCCTGGCCGGAGGGGGAGGGGAAGCGGGTCTCACTACGCTCCCCACACCTGGCCCGTGGGAAGGACACGGGTCCCTTTAACTCAGGATGCTCCTCTGTCCCCAGCGCAGGCCCTGCCCTCACCCCTCGGAGCAACCACAGCATGAGACAGCAGACTCGGAGCGGGGACGCGGTGCTGGAGACAGTGACTCACGGTTGGTCCTGGAAGGGCCCCTCCCACCACCGTATCTGCTTTTTGTGACTCTGGAAGGCCCGCACCCCCCGGGGACCCAGGCCTGCCCCATCAGAGCATCTTTCCCTCCCCCGCAGGCGAAAAGTCAGGGGAAACTGAGCCCACCACCTTTCACCCACCACCCTTCACCCGGGACCAGATTTCCCCAGGGTGTGAATGTTCCAGACCCAGAGCGTGAGGCCCGATCCCCCGCAGCCCAGCTCCCCCCAGATGGCTTCCACGGCAGCCCCGCCTGGTGGGCCACCCCAGAGCTCCGTGTCCTTCAGGCTCAGAAAATGTTTATTTTTGCATCTGCCAGTTCGCAAGGCAATTATTGGTAACCGAATCCACAGCCCAGGAACTCTGACTTCATCGGGACACCGGATCCTGGGAAGGGCGACACTTCTGGGTCTTGGGCTGACCACAGACACCACGAGGGGAGCTCTGCACCGTGGACTCAGGTGACATCACGGCGGCTGGGGTCTGAGATGTCACATGAGGGCAACCCTGAGGGGCCAGACCCAGCGTGTCTGCGGGAGCTTCCCCTCCGTCTGCCCACCCAGACCCCAGGCACTGTTATTTCTAGCCTCAAGAGAAGATGGATTTGGTGGTTGTGGGAAGGAATTAGCTGTTAACGGTCTTGCCGTAAACAAAGATCAATTTCCAATTCTATGGATTTTTGAGTGGAGGGGGTTTAAGGTAAAACATTCATACATTTATAAAATACTTCTAACGGGATTTGGTGGGGCCATCCCTAGCACCCTAGAAAAGCATGTAACCAAGGAAACGCCGGAAAAATTTCCACACCCCTCTGAGCAAACACTGTTCCAACTCTTCTCTTTAAACACACACACACACACACACACACACACACACACA
>SJYV01048246.1:5532-25632 GCA_006410875.1 Neotragus pygmaeus | reverse complement strand
GCAAGAACACTGGAGTGGGTTGCCATTTCCTTCCTCCAATGCATGAAAGTGAAAAGTGAAAGTGAAGTCACTCAGTCGGGTCCGACTCGTAGCGACCCCATGAACTGCAGCCCACCAGGCTCCTCCATCCATGGGATTTGCCATCATGAGGTCCCAAATCAGACAATGTAATGGATCAGGGCCCCATGGGGTCTTCCCAGAAGGAGAGGTCCGATTTGCTCATCCTCGGGTAACCCTCACTTTCTCATTCTCCTGCCTCATCACTGAATGAAAACCCAACTGAATGCTCCCTGACATGAGATGACTGGACACTGGGAATATTAGAGACCTCTGTTTCATGCTTCCTTTTTTCCCCACACAGGCAAAACATAACACGTTGAGTCTTCATGACTGGCAGTCTGAGATTGGACCATCATTCCTGAAAGTAGCACTACTCTGCTTGAGTGTCCAGTTTCAATTTTTCCAGAATCATGTGGAAGATTCCAGATCAAAGACCAGTTCTACTGACTGATCAGCAGAGCCCTGTGAGACCAGATGGACTAGAGCTGAAGGTGGGTGGTGGGTGCTGGCGGAAGAGGTGAATCCCAAACAGGGCCCACGGTTATGACCCACCAAGTGCTCCATCCTGGAGTTCTCCCTTCAACTGGAAAGCAAAAGTCTCAGAGAGCATCTTTGTGAGAGAATTGTTCTTTGGAAGAGAAGAAGCTCTAATCGAACATGAACTCTTCAAGAACGTGTGATCCAGGAAACAGGCATCCTAACATACTCAGCCATGAACAAGGCAGTAAAGTGGCAGACAAAAAATATTTGGAGGTGGTGATTTTGCTTGTGGAAATAAGTACGGCTCTATCTAAGCCATGAGCTGGAATACGATGAGACATGAGACCAGGGAGGTTCCATTCACACAGCGGCTGCATCATCATATGGTCTGTGCAACAGAGATGTGGCGTGAGATGGAGCCTGAAGATGAGCTGACTCTTAGACTGGCCGGACCTGTTGCTTTGGTCTAACACCTGAAGCCCATTCACCAACCACTCCTCTGATTCTGAACAACTGTGAACAAAAATTACAATGAAATTTATCAATAACCATTTGGTCCATCTGCTTCTGTTTCCCTCCAGGTGAGGATTTTAGTGCTTTTCAGGTAACAGAACCTCAGTGCTCAGAATAATAGTTGCGTATCTTGACTTGTTTCACTGGAACATTCCCAAAAGACAGAAACTGTTTCAGTTTATCTTACATTTTTTTTCCCCCCTCAGAGAAAGAAGTTCATGAATAAAGATTAAATTCTCTTTTCTCTCCATCCCCTTAGGAGCTTTTAAGAGATCAGACTCAGATTGTTGGCCGTAAGATACCGTCTTCTCTCTCAGGGAGAGAAAGGTTTGTTTTTCCAACCATTACCCGTAATTAATCAGCACTTTCATAGATTAAAATACCCTTCTGATAGCAGATAGGCTGTACAAGGTTTTTTGTTTAATTAGATTTTTTTCCTTGGCAATCATAAATTGTTTTTGTCATTTTGCAAAAGCAGAATTAAATTGGGAGAAAAAATGGGGATTCTAGACAAGTTCACAGTCAATAGAGGTAAACAATTTCAAACAGGTACCCTCTGGTTGTAAGGGCTTGTGTGGGGATCTCTCATCTCTAGCATCTAATTATTAAACTAGATAGCCAAGATAGACAAGGCCAGTTAGAGGTGGTGAGATTTTGTTTTTGCTTTTGTTTTTTTTATTTTTAATTAATTTATTTTGCTTGGAGGCTAATTACTTTACAATATTGTGGTGGTTTTGGCCATACATTGACATGCATCAGCCACGGGTGTACACGTGTTCCCCATCCTGAACCCCACTCCCACCTCTCTCTCCCCATCCCATCCCTCTGAGTTGTCTCAGTGACCATTTTCAATGGAAGCTTTCTTCCATACATTTATAATATCTGGAATTTTCACCTCATTTAGGTTGTTGAGTCTTTTTTTTAAATTGGAATATAGTTGATTTACAATGTTGTGTTAGTCCCAGGTCTACAGAAAAATGAATTGGTTATACATATATCCACTCTTTTTAAAAAAAGATTCTTTTCCCATGTATGTCATTACAGAGTATTGAGTAGAGTTTCCTGTGCTACACACTAGGTCCTTATTTTATATATAGCAGTGTAGGTAGACTTATATGTCAATCCCAATCTCCCAATTTATCGCCTTTTCCCTCTTGGCAACCATAAGTTTGTTTTCTACATCTGTGACTATATAATCTGTTTTAATGAAAGTTTAGTCACTTTCATTGGAATTTTTAAAATTTCTTTTAATTCCAGTTTTATTGAGGTATAATTGACGTACAACACCGTGTAAGTTTAAGGTATACAGCATCAGGACTTGGCTTACATACATCATGAAATGATCATCACAGTAAGTTTAGTGGACATCAGTCATCTCTTACACAAAATAAAAGGAAAACAACAAAAATATTTTTCCTTGTGATGAGAACTCTTGGGATTTACTCTCTTGACAGCTTTCATGCATAATGTATGAAAGTGTTAACTGTCATGCTGTAAGCTGTATCCCTAGAACTGGCTTCTGTTCTAACTAGAATTTCATACCCTTTGACCACCTCGTTGTTATCATGGGAATGTGACTATCTCTGACACTCTTTAAAATTTGCTTTCAACTTAAGCTTTCCCATCACCATCTTGCTTCCTTCCTTAACAGTCACGGGGAATAAGGCAAACCTCAGTTAATCTGGCTGAATTATCCCGCAATTCCAGATGAGTGGATCTCAATTAATAAAGCTTTAGGACCATTTGCAAAAATCAGTGGACTAGCAGATACGTCTTGGTTTCAGTCATGTGGTAATCACATCCCATTTCTCCATGTCTTTCTAGCTGTTTCCGTGACCTCGCAGAGCATTGAGGGAACTCAGGTTGCTCCCAGAGAATGGGCTGATGCTAAGATTTGCCAGACTGTGGCCCTTTTTATCTAAGATTTGGAGCCCATTTGCCAACCAGTGCTTTGATTCTCTGAGAGAATAACTCTGGCTTTTGTGGTTTAATGAAATCATTGTGGTAACAGAAAATATTGTTAACCAGAGAATGGAGTCGGTTTCAAACATCACCAGTTCTGAGAAGCCCATGTGGCACAGGGAAACATGTGAGAAGAACAGGTCTACAGCCTTGAACCAGCTTTCCCCATTCCTAGAAAGTCACCCAGCCTCTGAAGATGCAGGAATCCCATCCCATGATGGGATCTTGTCCACCTCCCAGCCCTCTTGTGATCACTCCACGGTAGTGCAAAATCTCACTTAGATCTTTAACTCTTTAGCATCTACCCTTATACAAAAGGCACCAACCCTGGCAAAGCTACACACAGCCAGGCTTGCCCTTTGGGATGATTAGAGAACATGGAAAGGGACTTCCCTGGTGGTCTAGAGGCTAAGAATCTGCCTTGTAAAGCAGGGGACGCTGGTTTCCTTGTCTGGGAAGATCCCAGATGCTGTGGAGCAAATAAGCCTGTGCACCACAACTGCTGAAGCCCGCATGCTCTAGAGCTTATGCTCTGCCACACGAGAAGCCACGGCGGTGAGAAGCCTGCTGCAACAGAGAGAAGCCCCCGCTCGCTGCAACGAGAGAAAGCCCACACACAGCCATGAGGACCCAGCCCAGCCAAAACTAAATAAATAAAGTTAAAAAAAAAAAACTAGAAAAAAACGGAGAAAAGGGGAAAGAGAAAACATTAGGCAGAGAAAGTGTTTTAAAGCTGAGGAAGTGAAGGTAACTTTTTTTGGATGCTGCGTGTGAAAGGAAGACTTGAAAAGAAAAGGCTGCGAGGCACGTAGCACTGAGCTGCAGAAATGCATAGATGGCTTCATATGCTGCCGCAGGTAGGACCCCACCTCCGGGAGCAGCCACCACAATTGTGGGCCTGCGGAGTGATGCACGGAAGAGAGGGGTGGCAGGACGGGCCACAGAAGCCTGTGAGAAGCCCAGGCTTGTTGAATGTCAATGCCTCTTCTACCTGGGGCCATGGGCCAGTTGAAATTTGCATGACTGAAATAAATTCTCCCAAATCCCACACGCTCATGTTGAAAGAGCCGGGGGTACATTTCCCTAAAGGGGCCCTGAGTATTTTGTGTGTAGTGACTGTTTGAGGTTCCTCGAGACCCAGAGAAGCTACCTGGACAGCCGGGATCACTCTCCACTCACCACCGAGGGCATTGTGACCTGTGCATTTGACGGATGGTGGGGGTGAGGAATTGGGAATCTTGACTCACTCACCATTCCGCCCACAGCTGGTTACACTAGCCATGGACTCAGAATATACAGAATATGAGCGTTGTGGAGTGTACCAGCAGAATCCTCCAGAGAACAGAACCAGAAGGATGCAGAGAGATCCAGATTAGAGGAAACTGATGATAAGAACTGGCTCACGTGATTATGGAGCCTGAGGCATCCCACCATCTGCCGTCAGAAAGCTGGACGCCCAGGAGAGCTGGTGGCATAATTCAGTCTGAGTCTGGAGGCTTGAGAACAAGGAGTCCAAAGATCTGAGTCTGAGCCTGAACCCCAAGGCCTGAGAAGCAGGAGCCCCGGTGTCTGAGGACAAGAGAAGAGAGACAGCTCAGCTCAAGGAGCACACAGGAGGAGCCACCCTTTCTGCCTTTTTGCTCAATTGGGGCTTCAATGGATTGAAAGATGCCCCTTCAATGAACCAGGTGAGACTGACCTCCTTTACTCCACGTACCTGTTCAAACGCTAATCTCCAGAAACAGGCTCACAGACACACTCAGCTGCGTGCTTCACCAGCTATCTGTGCCTCCCTTACCCGGGCAAATCGACCCATAAAATGAGCCCTTACAGAGGTGGTGTGAGCACTACCTACACTCTTCCAGAAGACACACGGCTGGGTCAGCCATCTGTGCAGTGGCAAGTGGCTTGGGGAATGGCTTGTTTATTTTCAAACCTCCACTAAGTAATAGAGGCGCGAGCTACTCCACGGTACAAGGAGCTGGATAAATCACACTGCAGCGAGGCAGGCCGATCCCATAAAGCAAGCCACCTTATGGTGTGGAGATGCTGCTGGCCTTGCTGGTTTATGGCTGCCTATGCCAGGAGGCACCCAGGATGCAAGGCCGGGCTGCCTTTAAGGCAATATAGATTCGCTAGCTGTGATGTGTGGAGGTTCAAAATGCATGTTACCAGACGTATTCAGAGCATCCGCGTGGCTCTGACTGAGCACAAATTTCAGCTTCGCTGACCCTACATGATGTGCCCTAATTCTGTTTGTCGTGTTGAAAATTACCTCACATGAACCAAGGCAAAAAATGACATCTACCTCTCTCTTCATTGCATTTTATTAAAAAGCATACTATGGAGCCTTCCCTGGTGGTCCAGTGGTTAAGGATCCACCTTCCCAATGCAAGGGACATGGGTTCAATTCTTGGTCAGGGAACTAAGATCCCGCATGCTACAACCAAGCCCTCGCCCAGCCACTGCTGAGCTCGCGTGCTCTAGAGACCACACGCCGTAACTAGAGAACCCCGTGTACCGCAGAGAAGACCCAACGCAGCCCCCAAAAGCATACTGTGGATCTATGCTATATTCTACTCTGGTTTGGATCAACAGGAAATTCAGAGAGAAGGGTATGAATTAGAATTTTTCATTCCCATATATATTGTGTTGAAATGACATTTTTTTTTTCAGTGAAATAGTCTTTAAAAGACAAACAGGAAGATTAGACCTCCAAATTTGACTATTCTTTCATGTTAAATTGCAAAGTGGGGTCTGCCCTACTGTTGTCCCTAAGGTTTGGAAAACATGACAATGGAAAATATGTCCAACCCCAGCCCTTAAGAAAAACAAAGCGCAGAATCCTGAAGCCTGTCACCGGTGGATCCATCGGAACTTCTGTGTTGTGCTCTCACAAAGCCACGAGAGGGCGCACGAGCTAACTAACCTGCCTGCTCCTCGGAGCTCTGGCACCTTACAGGATGGACGTGCCTTCACAGTCGCTCAGTCCTGTCGGATTCTTTGCAACCCCATGGACTGTAGCCCTGCCAGGCTCCTCTACTCATGGGATTTCCCAGGCAAGGATACTGGGGTGGGTTGTGATTGCCTCCTCCAGGGGATCTTCCCGCTCTAGGGATCAAGCCGGAGTCTCCTGCATTGCAGGTAGATTCTTTACCGTCTGAGCCACCAGAGAAGTCCTCGCAATTAAATTTAGGACAGAGTTTGAATGCGTCCATCTTGGTATTTTGTTTTGCAAAAATACGGAGTGAACTGGAAACAAACTCAGTCATGAGACTGGGAGAGCAGCGTTTCTCTGTCAGTGTCCTTGGTTCCTGGAAACCCCAGGCACTCCAAGAACAGGAAATAACATCTCCAAGCTGGTTAAAGAGCTTTAGTTGCACAGGCCTCAGGAAGGTCTCAGCCGGTTTCCAGCTCACCTTCCTGGAGGGGAGTGGGGATGCGGGTTCTCTGATGTGAAATCCAGGCATGTCTCCATGGAGAGAGGGGTGGTATACAGTGTGTGTGTGTGTGTGTGTGTGTGTGTGTGTGTGTGTGTCTAGGGCCAGAAACAGACTCTCTCTAATTTCATTCTTTTCAATGTCTCCTATCAGATCAGTAGATGGAAAACATCTCCTGAATCCTAATAACCAGAAAGCGCTTTCCAGTGAAGGCAGCAGCAGAAAAGACTTTTTATTTTTGACTCAGTTCATAGGAAATACTGTCCACACTCATATGTAAAATTGGTAAGTAATTTATTTTTCCCAGGAAGAAAACAGAATGTCCAAGTTACCTCGTCACTTTCTCATCCATTTTCTAGTATGGAGGATCCTTCCTTCTTTAGGTTCAAATTATACTGCAGAGTATGTTATATTTCCCCAAAAGGATTCTGAGGCTTAAGAAAGGAGCCCAGACGTATATCCAGACAAAACTATAATTCAAAAGATACGCGCACCTCAGTGTTTATTGTACACTATTCACAATAGCCAAGACATGGAAGCAATCCAAATGTCCATCTACAGATGAATGGATAAAGAAGATGTGATATATATGTTCAATGGAATACTGCTCATTCTAAAAGAGAATGAAATAATACCATTTGCAGCAATATGGGTAGACCTGGAGATTACCATGCTAAGTGAGGTCAGAAAGAGAAAGACAAATGCCCTCTGTATCAATTACGTGTAGAATCCTGACACAGATGAAGCTGTCTACACAGCAGGGTCGGGCTTGCAGACACCGAGAACAGACTTGCGGTTGCCAAGGGGGAAGGGGAGGAGGGGTGGAGTGGGAGTTTGGGGTTAGCAGATGCAAACTATTATATAGAGAATGGATAAAGAGCAAGGTCCTACTGTATAGCACAGAGAACTGTATTCCATGTCCTGTGATAAACCATAGTGGAAAAGAACGTGAAAAAGAATGTATGTATATGTGTGTATAACGGAATCACTTCACACTGCACAATAGAAAATGCCACATTATAAAGCAATTATACTTCAACTTTAAAAAAATTTTAAAGAAAAGGGCCCAGAGAGTAAAGATTAAGGGCAGCATGCACATTGAAAGGCATTTCTTCATTTAGTCATTATTTACTGTGTTTTTACTAAAGGCTAGCTGGGAATCATGCCCTCCAGGAGCAGGTAGACTGGTAATTCAGTAATGTAAGAAGTTCTCTTTTTCCAAGAGCATCGTTGCCTCCTCTCGGTAAAGTAGCTATGGCTCAGGGAGCAGATTTTGTTTTTTGCTGAAAGAAAAGCCTAGATGCCTTGGTGGAATGATACAGCAATAAAAGAGAGGATCTGGTCACTGGAAATAGTCTTCTAAGATCTGGGACAACTATACCCACAGCCCCAGGTGACCTCAGACACACCATCCATTGACCTGAGTTAGAAGGCAAAGGCAGCACCACCCGGGGAACATCAGCTTCTTCCTAGGCAGCCATTCAATAAATGCTTATTAAGTGATTGAATGAGTGAGTGAGTGAACACTGTGATAGAAAAAGTACAAGATACTGAAGAGTCGTGAAAGAGGGTGGGGAAAGGAGGTTTTGCAGATATTTGGGGACAACGAAGCCTGCGCCAAGTCCTGGAGAATGATTGGAAGGCAGAGGTTTAGGGAAGATGAAGCAGCATTAGGGGTGGGATGGAGCCTTGTAGACAAAGGAAGGAGCATGTCCAAAGATGCTGGGAGATGTGAAAAAATGAGCACGTAGGAGAAATGGCAGGTTTCTTAACATGATGGGGACATAGAGATCACAAAGACCTTAATTAGGCATAAAGATCAATTTATAGGTAATTTTGAAATTTGATAAGCATTAATAATATCTAACAGCTAACAACCAAGCCCAGTACTAAATGCTTTCGCCTATTTATACACTTAGTCCTTACACCAGTACAAGGCGGTATTCTTATTTCTTGTAAGGTAATCCTATTTTACAAGCAAAACAACTGAATTGAAAACTATTGAATACTCTGCACAACCTGTTCATTGTTGGGAAATAAAAGTCATAACAGACCTAAAAAAGAAGAAAAAGAAGAGGAAGGGAAACCAGAGCTCGTTCACTCTCTGATACATGAGGGCACATGAGAAGGTGACCATCTGCATGTCAGGAAGAGACCTCTCACCAGGGCCAAATCTTCCAGAACCTTGATCCTGAACTTCCACACCTCCAGAACTCTGAGAAATAAATGTCTCTTGTTAAAAGAAAATAAGAAACATGAGCAAAGTCACATGGATCTAATGTGTTGTTAGGAGGTGCTGAGATTTATTTGCAGAAACCCAACAACTTAGAAAGGATATTTGACAAAGACTATAATATTTTTTGGAGAAGGCAATGGCACCCCACTCCAGTACTCTTGCCTGGAAAATCCCATGGATGGAGGAGCCTGGTAGGCTGCAGTCCATGGGGTCGCTAAGAGTCGGGCACGACTGAGCGGCTTCACTTTTACTTTTCATTTTCATGCACTGGAGAACGAAGTGGCAACCCACTCCAGTGTTCTTGCCTGGAGAATTCCAGAGACAGAGGAGCCTGGCAGGCTGCCATCTATGGGGTCGCACAGAGTCAGACACGACTGAAGTGATTTAGCAGCAGCAGCAGCAGCATAACATTTTATAATACAATCTTTAAAGGCTATAGTCTTTCAAAGCTATCCCTTGGAAAGACTTTCAAAGAGAAAGTGAATGGATCACTGGTTTGACCACGTCTGGCTTTATTGGTATTTAGTTGGAGAAAAAAAAAATACAAGTCATTTCAAACAAAGAAGACTTCCACATCATAGATTATCTTAACTGGGGGAATAAAACTTTACATATAACTTAATATACTCAATTATGAATACTATCGCCAATTCAAAAGTGTTTAATAGAACTAAAAATCTTGAAAGTTAAAAAAGCAGAATTGGGAAAGAGAATAGTTAGAATTAGGGGAAATGCCCAATTCTTAGTGAAAGTATTGGCATTAATACAATGTAAGATTAGACTCCAGCTCATATAATTTAAAAAATTTCCAAATGTCATTATTTAATGTTAAGAAATGAAAATATGCAGAAAAAGTAAATATAAGTATTTATATTATCTTGGAGAAGGCAATGGCAACCCATTCCAGTACTCTCGCCTGGAGAATTCCAGGGACGGGGGAGCCTGGTGGGCTGCCGTCTATGGGGTTGCACAGAGTTGAACATGACTGAAGTGACTTAGTAGCATATTATGTTAGGATAAAGAAAGCATAGAGTTAAAGATTAATAAAATTAATGAAAATTACCTACATTTTCTAGGTTAAAGAAGTGGTTATATTTCCAAAGAAGACACACAAATGACCAATAAGTAAGAAAGGTGCTCATTGTCACTCATCATCAGGGAAATGCAAATCAGAACCACAGTGAGATAATGCCTCATATGTATTGTGGTGGTGGTTTAGTCGCTAAGTCGTGTCCAACTCTTGTGACCCCATGGACTGTAGCTCGGCCAGGTTCCTCTCTCCGTGGGATTTCCTAGGCAAGAACACTGGAGTGGGTTGCCATTCCCTTCTCCAGGGGATCATCCCGACCTAGGGGTTGAACCCAGGTCTCCTGCACTGCAGGCAGATTCTTTACCGACTGAGCACACCAGGGAGGCCTGATATCTATTAGAATGGCTCGTATTAAAAAGAAAAGAAATAACAAGTATTGGTGAGGATGTTAAGAAAAGGGAACCCTTGTGCACTGTTGATGGAAATGTAGATGGGTCCAGCCACCATGGAAAACAGCATGGAGATTCTTAAAAAAACCAGCAATCCCATTTCTGGGTATATATCAAAAGGAAATAAAATTCCTATTTTGAAGAAGTAGCTGCACACCTAAGTTCAGCAGTGTTATTTACAATAGCCAAGTTATGGAAATAATAAACTAAATGTGTATTGACAGATGAATGGGTAAATAAAATGAACTATATATACACACAGTGTAATACTGTTCAGCCTTAAAAAAAAAAATCCTGTGGACAGAACTGGAGGGCAGTATATCAAGTGAAATAAGCAGATTCTGAAGACAAATACTGCTTGACCTCATTTATCTGTGATAGCTACATACAGACTGAACTCACAGTAACAGAGGAGAATGGTGGTTTCCAGGTGCTGAGGGAAAAGCCAGTGGAGATGACTGTTTAATGGAGACAAAGCTTCAGTTTTGCAAGATGAAAGAAAAAAGCTCTGGAGATGGATGGCGATGATGGCTGAAAACAGTATGAATATACTTAATATCACTGAACTGTATACTTTAAAATGATTAAAATAGTAAATTTTGTGTTGTGCATATTTTACCACAATAAGAAAAACTTTAAATATCTGCAAAAAATAAAGAACATTTGCAACCTGTTTGACTTTTTAGAAATTAATGAGGAAAAGAAACGCGTCCAAATGCAAAAAAAAGTAAATAGGGCTAAAACAAGAATAGCATATTTGTTTAATAAAAAGAGTAATATAAGGAATTAATGAACTGAAAAACTGAACTCATTAGGCAAAAAGAAACTCCAATTAAAATATAATGCCCATTGAAATAGTTGATTTATTTCATTAGTAAGATAGCAAATTGGTTTTAAATTTTTGAAGGAGAAATTGGGATATTTAAAATATTTACACTAAAATATAGAAGAATCCAAACTATGCTGTCAATATGAGTAATCTGGGTGGAGAGGAAAGAATGTTGATGCAAGAAAGAAGAAGCAAAATAAAAAGGGGAAAAAAAGGTGAATAACGGGTGTGTGTGTGTGTCTGTATGTGCTTGTATATAACATATGTGTGTTTATATGTTTACGCTGTCCTTCTATATCCATTAGGGATTGGATCCAGGACCCAAACCTGGGACATCAAAATCTGAAGATGCTCAATCCGTAAGTCTCTTATATAAAATGGCGTAGTATTTACCATTCTGCATATATATGTTAGGGGAAGGAAATGGCAACCCACTCCAGTATTCTTGCCTGGAGAGCCCCATGGACAGAGGAGCCTGGCGGGCTACAGTCCGTGGGGTCACAAAGAATCAGGCACGATGGAGTGACTGACAACAAGAACAACATATATATGTTAAGTCATCTCTAGATGAGTAATGCTACGTAAGATACTGAAATACAACGTAGATAGTTGCCCATGTGTGTGCGTAAAATTCAAGTTTTGCTTTTTGGAAATTTCTGGATTTTTTCAAGTGTTTTATCTCTGTGGTGGGTTGGATCCAGGGATGCAGAATCTGTGAGTATGGAGGGCCGATCATATACATATATATGTATATATTCGTATATGTGTGTGTGTATGTAAGGGAATAAGGAAGAAAGATTGAAACAGTTGTCTAAAAACTTGGAAAGAATCAAGTCTGATTTCTATCTCATATAAAAGACATTTTTAAAAGTTTCCCCACATCTTTTTGACCTCATCATTTCATTTCTAAGGAAATAATCAGAGATGCAAATGAATATTTATTACAAGGATATTTATTTTAGTCTTATCTATCCTAATAAAAACTAGCAATAAAATAAACATACAACATGATGGCTTACAGTTAAATAAAATACTGTATTTACCTCTAGATGACAGATTACTACCCAGCCACTAAAAAATCTTGATTTAAACATTGTTAAGTCCATGGGGAAGTGGTGACCACATGAGTGTTTAAAATAGAGCTCAAAACTCTACCTACTATTGTTCCAATTTTAGTTTAAAAATCTATACATTTAAATATAAGAAAAGAACCCATATGGGAAAAGAATCTAAACAGATACACGTATAACGGAGTCACTTTGCTATGCAGGAGAAACTAACACAACATTATAAATCAGCTGTTACAAAATTTTTAAAAATAAATCTAGGAAAAGAGGGAATCAAATCTAACAAGATGTGTTTAAGAGGTGAATTCAAAATCATTTCTGTTTCTTCTATACATAATATATACATACATTTCTTCTATAATGTATACATACATTCTTTCTTCACAGAACTACAGAGGCTGTGTGCTCTTTTTTTTTTTTTTTTTAATTCTCAAAGAGAACTGAAGGCTAATTATGAAAAAAAGGAAAGGAAAACAGGCCAGGCAGAGTTCCTTTAGTTTACAAGGAAAACTCTCTTCACTGAGGCTTTTCAGTTAAAGTCCCCTTGACTCATGTCTGGGGACTTTGGGACTAAAATTATGTCCTGGATTTCATGTGGCAGAGGAACTTCATTTGTTTTCTCTTGGAGTTGAATAATCCCAACTCAAATTTCATCCATTACAGCACCTTGGAGTTTCTGATTAAGAAATTATTTCTCATCTTATTCTTGCCTTTGCCTTACTAAATTTTCATCCAATGCCTTGAATCAGCAGCTTCTGTTGTTCTGCGTCCTGCTCACATCATTCCAGCTTTCTCCATTAAATGGCACTGCCATTTAAAAATTTTATTTTTATGTTACGCTCTTTGGAAGGCTCAGAACATTTTGTATAGGAGCAATTAAAAAATAAAGGTCCACATTCCCCCTTGGGTAATAAATCATTCACAGACTAATGTTTTCCTTTTAAATGAGTTCATTGGCTAGGTTTAATATCTCACATTCAGCTTCTGCTTTATGAAAGCTTAACTGCATGTGCGTCATAAATGGAGTTTATAATTTATACTGAAGTTATTTCTGGGAAAATTTAGGATAGCTTATGATAAAATATGCATGCATTTATTTATACACACACATGTACTCAAAAGAATATGCTTTCTCCTTGGGGGTGATATCACCACCAGTGGGATAAAAATTGGGGCTTGGTGCTTGGGGGAAAATCAAAAGATCTTAGATACTATAATAATCTGTGGCCCTCCAAAGCTCCCCTCTATCCAACACTGTCTTATTCTTTAGTGTTTAATTTCTCTCATTACAAGGAAATTAAGTTTAAATGAATATAATCAATAAATATGTAATTAAAATTTAAGTTCAATGTATTTTTCCCCTTTTAGTGTGGGCAAAAATGGAAAAAAAGACTGAGAAACACTGTAATGGAATAACAAAATGAGAAAAGAAAAATGAAAGCTAGGTGACACAGATGGAGATGTATGTAGTCATAATTTTCAGGCAATTGGGACATTAAAAAGTACAGGATAAGGGATGGACAAAACTGTAACGTATTCCCATGTTCATAGCAGCCGAAATGTGGAAACAACCTAAATGTCCATTGACAGAGGCATGGATAAGGAAGATGTGGTAATATACACGAAGGAATATTACTCAGCCATCAAAAAGAATGAAATAATGCCATTTGCAACAATATGGATACAACTAGAGATTATCACTCTAAAAGAAGTCAGTAGGGCAGAGAAAGACAAATACCTTATACCATTTATATGTGGAATCTAAAACAGGACACAAAAGAATTTATCTGTGAAACAGCAATAGACTCACAGACATAGAGATCAGACAGAGGGGGGTGAGGGAGGAAATAGAGTGGGAGTTTGGGATTAGCATATGCAAACTATTATATACAAGATGGATAAACAAGGAGATCCTACTGTATAGTACAAGGAACGTTATTCAATATCTTATAATAAACCATAATGGAAAAAATATTTAAACTGATGTAAAAAATACACAGAACAGGAGACACAGGTGGGGTAGAATGTTGGAGAACCTGGAGTCCTGTTTTTCTGGTTCACATAAGAGCATGGACTGCCCCTATGATCTGCCCATGAAATCCACGTTCTATCTGCCTCTGTGATCACACAGATGTGTGAATTCTACGCTGTGATTTCTTAAGCATGCTCTGTCCACAGTATAATGTCCTTCATGTATAAACGTTCTCACAGCAATTGCTCTGGATCAAAGAGCTTTTTGGGAGTGTCTCTTCTGACATGGTCAGTTTTTTTTTTTAGTGATATTATTTATTTATTGAAGTATAGCTGATTTACAGTGTTGTGACAATCTTTGCTGTACAGCGAAGTGACTCAGTTACACACACAGCTCAGATGGTAAAGAATCTGTCTGCGATGCAGGAAACCCAGGTTCAATCACCGGGTTGGGAAGATCCCCTGGAGAAGAGCCTGGCACCCCATTCCAGTCCTCTTGCCTGGAGACTCCCACGGACAGAGGACCCTGGTGGGCTGCAGTCCATGGGGTCTCAAAGAGTCAGACTGAGCGACTAACTCTACTACTACCAGAAATTCTTCTATTTACTTACTTATGTATTTTTTCTTGGCCATATCTCATGGCAAGTGGAACTTCCCCAACCAGGACTCAAGCTCATGCCCCCTGCAGTAGAAGCACAGCCTTAAGCACCAGGGCAACCCCTGATATTGCCAGTTGATGAGGTGAACATAAGGTCGATTTCAGGTGACTCTGTTAATAAACTGCCTTCTTTGCAAAACTGCCCCAGAACTGTCATACTTTCCTCCCCAGCAGTCTTGCCTCTTGTCAAACTCCCCTCATGTTCTTCCCCAGCCATCAGTCAACACGGAGTTCCCCAGACCCAGCCTGTATGTGTCTGCATCCACACCTTTGTCCTGTCTGTCCCTTTCATTTTCCTAACACATCCTCTTCCCATCACTCGCTTATGAAATTCTACCCAATCTCTGAGATCCAACTCAAATGTCACCTCCTACAGGGATCCTTTCAGCTTCCCCTACCCTGTCATCACTTTGTGATTCATATCTCTGTTCTCCATGCTCCGGCTGTTCTATCATTGCACCGATCACATTCTGCTTATCTGAGCCTGTGTCAGAACATCTCTCCCATTTAGTACAACTTCTTTACGGGAAGGCTAACTTCTGTCCCTTTGAGTTTTGTTTTGTTTTTATTGGGTATAGTTGCTTTACAATGTTGAGTTAGTTTCTGCTGTACAACAAAGTGAATCAGCCGTTATGTATACATACATCCCCTCCCTCTTGAGGCTCCCTCCCAGCCCGCCCCCCTTTCCACTCCTCCAGGACATCANGGATTCCATCATCTGCTTAACAAAGAAGAAAATAAAAATGTGCCTTCGTTTGCTTATGTGTATTAGGCCACCTCTGGAGAAAGGATTGCTCTGTCCTTCAGAGACCCTCAAGGCTGGCCTGGTGTCCTGGGCAGCAAGAGGACCCCCAGGCACGCTCCCAGCACTGCTGGCGCTGTGGTTAGAAACCCTCCCTAGAACCTAAGCCTCCTGATTCTCCGAGAACCCCACAAACAATGGGCAAACACTCAGTAACCCACATCCATTCTGTCAGGAAATCTCACTCAAGCCTTCGCTTCTAAGAAGACTTGTGAATTTTGCATTGCACCCCACATCTGTGACTTCCTAGGTGACTCAGTGGTAAAGAATCCATCTGCCAAGGCAGGAGACACAGGAGACGTGGGTCAGGAAGATCCCCTGAAGGAGGGCAGGGCAACCCACTCCAGAATTCTTGCCTGGAGAATCCCCATGGACAGAGGAGCCCGGTGGGCTACAGTCCACGGGGTCAGAGTCAGACACGACTGAGCATGCACGCCATACCCGCACCTGCTCTAACAGGATACTTAGCAGGATACTAATATTTGAAATGACTCCCTGGTTAAACTTTTCCCCTGCCCATTTCGTCTGTTACTAAAATGGATGCTTCCAGAAAGAGGTGCCATGTTAGAAATTACACACTGGTGACATCATGTAACCTTTCCCCACTTCAAGTAAAATGCTTATTCTAAGAGGATCGGTCACATTTTCAATTACACATCAGCTAAAAGACTTACGCTCTTCCCTCTGAATTGACAAGTCAAGCAGGTATGTGGGGAAGACACACCAAGTTAGCCTATGGATTCTGGAACTCCTGATTCCTGGTGGGCTACACGCATGCTGTCTGAGAGGAGTAGCTGGGGGCCCATCTTTAAAATCTGCAGAGCGCAGGCACCAGAGAAGCCCAAGAGCCAGGCCACAAGGCTGAGCCTCAGGGCACCTTAGAGCAAAGACTGAGCCCACTGCAACGTCAGAGACCCGCTTTACTCTCCGCCTGCTTAATAATCTTCACATTTGGGAAGCCTCCCCTGCCCCCAACTAGTGTTCTTAAGCCATCACTAACTTTTATTTTCCTTGTATTTCCAATTTTCTAATGTTACTTCCATTACACAAAGACAGTAAGGGGGAAAAAANTGGTGCAGTTAAAAAAAGAACAGTTTTTACTGGTGGTGGGGAAACGGCTGTCTTCTAGATCAGTTCTGTAGGGGATTGTAGGAGTCTGTTGTGCTGGTTGGTTTTCATTGTGTCTCGTTTAAAGGCAGATTCAAGTTGACTAGTGCAGCCGAAACTGGTGGAGCTAGAGACAGCCAGCAAGGTTGCTGCGTGATGATGCAGATGTGTAATTCTTTTAGACATAGGGTTGTTAGTTGTGATTTGCAATAATCACATAAGCTAGTGAAACACCTAATGCCCCTTTTCTCTTTGAATATGTTTAATGAAGGAGACATGGCCTACTATTAATAGAATTAAACAGAGTTGCTTTAAAATGTGTGTTATTTCAGGGTCATTGTTCTTGTCAATGGTGCAAACCAGCTCAGATTATTGTTCACAGGGTGGGATGGACTACAGTTGTAGTGTATGGATGGTAACCTTATAACAGTTGCAGGCTTGACACTAGACTTCATTTTTTCTACCACTTTGCATTTGGAAGTGGTCTAAACTCATTTTAGGGCTTCTCCAGTGACTCAGTGGTAAAGAATCTGCCTGCAATGCAGGAGATGCAGGAGACACTAGTTCAATCCTTGGGTCAGGAAGATCCCTGGAGAAGGAAATTGCAACCCACTCCAGTATTCTTGCTTGGAAAATCGTATGGACAGAGGAGCCTNAGTGACTCAGTGGTAAAGAATCTGCCTGCAATGCAGGAGATGCAGGAGACACTAGTTCAATCCTTGGGTCAGGAAGATCCCTGGAGAAGGAAATTGCAACCCACTCCAGTATTCTTGCTTGGAAAATCGTATGGACAGAGGAGCCTGGCCTGCTATAGTCCATGGAGTCGCAAAGAGTTGGACATGACTGAGCGACTAAACCACTGCTAAACTCATTTTGGAAATAGTCCAAGTATATTTTGTGTGCTCAATAGGGGTGTCTCTGCTGAAATCAGTGTAAAGTACCATGCAATTTTATCACCATTCTTGGTCTGATTATTCTTGTCCTCAACTCATTTGAATATTTATCTCAGATTGGTTAATGTTACCTCATCTATTTCATCTTGGCTTTGTGGTATTTGATTTGTATGCATTCTCAATAGTTTGGCCTCCTGGTAGTTCTGAGTCAAATGTAGCAGGAAAGGATGAAAAATAGCTTTACTGTTGCAGCTTATTTTCTTAATCAGCATTTATGAGTGAAAAAGTAGGAGAAACCACAACTGACTCCCTGAAATTTGTCTTGAGGCTAAACTGCTTAATCCTTTGAAGACAGCCAAGTCTAAGAATTATCTGCCACAGCAAAATCCTACAAAAGGTGAGGTGGTTGTTATGGGTATTAGTCAGGGTTCTCCAGAGACAGAACCAATAGGATGGGTATAGATATTTAATATTTATACATTTATCTATATGTGTATATATAAAGAGATTTATTGTAAGGAATTGGTTTGTGCAATTGGTAGAAGCTGATGTTGTTCAGTTGCTCAGTCATTCCAGCTCATGTGACACCATGGACTGCAGCATGCCAGGCATTCCTGTCTTTCACTATCTCCCAGAGTTTACTAAAACTCATGTCCATTGAGTTGGTGATGCTATCCAACCATATCATTTGATGCAAAGAAGTGACTCATTTGAAAAGACCCTGATGAAAGATTGAGGAGGGAGTAGAAGGGGACGACAGAGGATGAGGTGGTTGGATGGCATCACTGACTCAATGGACATGAGTTCGAGCTAAACTCTGGGAGTTGGTAATGGACAGGGAGGCCTGGCGTGCTGCAGTCCATGGGGTTGCAAAGAGTTGGACACAACTGAGTGACTGAACTCAGTGAGTCAGCTCTTTGCATCAGGTGGCTAAAGTACTGGAGTTTCAGCTTCAATAACAGTCCTTCCAAATGAACACCCAAGACTGATCTCCTTTAGGATGGACTGGTTGGATCTCCTTGCAGTCCAAGGGACTCTTAAGAGTCTTCTCCAACACCATGGTTCAAAAGCATCAATTCTTCGGCACTCAGCTTTCTTTATGGTCCAACTCTCACATCCATACGTGATGTGATGGGACCAGATGCCATGATCTTAGTTTTCTGAATGTTGAGTTTTAAGCCAACATTTTCACTCTCCTCTTTCACTTTCATCAAGAGGCTCTTTAGTTCTTCACTTTCTGCCATAAGGGTGGTGTCATCTGCATCTCTGAGCTTATTGNGCATAACCCAGCCTAACTGGCTGATACAAGGAGTCAAAGAGGACATTCTACCGCAGCACTTCTCAACATGCTTGGGACAAGAGGCCAGCTTTCAGCTTTAATTCCAAGCCTGCTGCAGACGGATGCTTTTGGAAACACAATAGAAACCTCATTCCAATGCCGAGTTAGAAGCGCGCCTCGCTCTTACTCTCTTGCACTCGCCCCCTCCTCACAGAGCAGCACAGCCCCCGGGCCACCCTGCCTGTGGATCAAAAGGAAAGCGGCTCAAGCCCTGGCTCCCCCTTTTCCTGGTGATGGGGATACAATTCAACCTTTCCAAGTCTCAGGTCTCCGTTTGCAAGGTAAGAATTTTCACGTGAGGACTTAAGGATGAAGCACGCAGACCACAATACCAGGTGTGAAGAAGGGCTCGGATGCGTCACCTCTTCACGCACATCCGGCCCTGTCCCCAGGTGGCACTCACGTCACACGCAGGCCCAGGGACAGACTCGGGGGTCTGGGCAGGGCCGCAGGCTGCAAGCAGCCTCCCAGGACAAGGCAGTGGGCTGAGATGCAGAGTTCACTTGCAGACACCCTCCCTGAGATAAGGTGGTGAGACTGGCATCTAAAGGGGGACTGGGCAGGCCTCCAGGCGGGCCCGCTAAGACCAGAGGATAAAATCTGCCGCCTCAGTGGGGCTGCCCTGGGGGTTCAGTGGTAAAGAACCCACCTGCCAATGCAGGAGACACGGGTTGACCCCTGATCCGGGAAGATCCCACATGCCATGCAGCGACTAAGCCCGTGAGTCACCACTACTGAGTCTGTGCCCTGGGCCCGGGGGCCGCAGCACTCAAGCCCACATGCCCAGAGTCCACGCTTTGCGACGAGAGAAGCCTCCGCAATGAGAAGCCCGCACATCGAAGTTAAGAGCAGCCCCAGCTCTCTGCACCTAGAGAAAACCCCGCCCAGCAATGAAGACTCAGTACGCCCAAAAATAAACAAACACAGAAATACAAAGCGACTGCCTCGGCATCACTGGGATAACCAGTACAGAGCCATACATCACTCTGACACCTCGCAGTGACCCCGTGAGACAGGCACCGACAAGCCTCTCTTGCGGGAGAGGAAACTGAGGCTCAATGTGGTTGAGCCACACACCTGCCCACACACAGCAGAGCCGGGTGTGGGTGCTCATGGCGGGCTTCCCTCCAGAGGAAGACGCCAACTGCTGGCTGTTCCTGGGACTTGGGGAGTTCCAGTTTTAAAAGGGGGCTGCTGCTGCTGCTGCTAAGTCACTTCAGTCGTGTCCGACTCTGTGCGACCCCATAGACGGCAGCCCACCAGG
>SJYV01048244.1:0-13635 GCA_006410875.1 Neotragus pygmaeus | reverse complement strand
AGAGCCTCATTTAAAAGATGGGAACCTAAGGTCACACTGAGAGTTACATGCAGCCCACCGAGGGGTCAGTCCCAGCCAGAGTGGGTCCCAATGTCCTGCTTCTATTAATATGTATGTGCATGCTCAGTCATGTCTGATTCTTTTGTGACCCCATGGACTGTAGACCACCAGGGTCCTCTGTCCATGGAATTTTCCAGGCAAGAATACCGGAGTGGGTTGCCATGCCCTCCTCCAGGGGATCTTCCTGACCCAGGGATCAAACTCACATCTCTTGTGTTTCCTGCATTGGCAGGTGGGTTCTTTACCACTAGCGCCACCTGGGAAGCCCATACAGAATAAGTACTCAATAAATATTAACTACTAATATTATTAGCTCAGAGTCTGATACTTTGGCATGTTTTACCCAATGGACTTCTGTGTGAGATCTCACCATTAAAAAGAAGAAGATTTGTGGCCAAAGAAGATTAAAAATCACAAAACTAGATGAGATAGTAAATTTTTCCAATAGTAAATAGATGGTATTTTATATATCATTATTAAAATAGTACATATTTCAGGCTTGGAAAATCATACAATCCCTCCTGCAAATATTCAACATCGTAGAGCAGGCATAGACAATACAAATTGGCTAATTTGAGTCCAATAAAACTCAATTTACAAACACAGCAAGCTGGCAGAATTGGCCTGCGGCTCTTGTTGGTGGACTCCTGATCTTGACCATTGGTAAGGTCACCTCTAGTCTATTATCTATAGATGTGAGCTATTAATAATAGCCACTATTTATTAAACATCTCCTATGTGGCATGGGGCCTACTAGATACTTCTAGAGACTACCATGTTTTAAGGCTCACCGTAATCTTGTAGGGTAAGGAGGATTGATCCAGTTTGTACACATGAGAAAAATGAGGCTAGGACATACTGTCACACGTGAAGAGTGACTTTGGGGGGCAAGTTATTGTGAATGTCTCTGGGTATCAGTAGCCAGAGTGATAAGGGGTGAAAACAGAACCCACTGCCTTAGTCTGTCCTGAGAATTAAATGCGTTCATCTGCCAAAGCCTAGATCTCATGCTTGTCCAAGCACAAGGACTTGCAGGCAAGTCAAATTCCATTATGAGTCAAGGGTTTAACAAACCCTATCCTTTCCCTTAGGCGTCCCTGATGGCTCAGACTGTAAAGCGTCCGCCTGCAATGCAGGAGATGCAGGTTCGATCCCTGGGTCAGGAAGATCCCCTGGAGAAGGAAATGGCAAGCCACTCCAGTATTCTTGCCTGGAGGATCCCATGGACAGAGGAGCCTGGGGGGCTACAGTCCACGGGGTTGCAGTCTGACACGACTGAAGGACTAAACAACAACAGCAATCGTTTCCCTCGATAAAATGACTCTGTTCACACCTTCCGGTCACAGAACTTACATCGTACTTGATGGTGAGTGTGATGGGCACCGCGGGCAGCTCCCGAGCCCAGTCCACGGCTGCCTGCGCCAGGAGGAAGGCCACGTGGTCCACGGCCATGGTCAGCACTGTGGCCACCAGGAGCAGGGTGAACAGCCCCAGCCTCACCAGGCAGCTCAGCAGTTCCACCTGGGACAGCCTTGGCCGGGCTGCCCAGAGCAGCCAGGCTGGAGGGGAGGCCGTCAGGTGGGTGGCCCCGACCTCTGCCAGCCGCTGAGTCAGCTGCCGGGTGGCATAGATGTTATCAAACCGCAGGTCGGTCAGGTAGCGGTGGAGGTACCAGGCTGAGTCCAGCAGGAGGCCCAGCATAAACAGCCCAGCGACCACCCTCTGGGTCCCCAGTGCTGCTGCCCGGGCCAAGGACTCCAGGCCAGAGAAGTCCTCCAGGACCTGCTCAGTGACCCTGAGCACGTGGAGCCGGAAGGCGGTGGTGCTGTCACCCTGGGCCTGGAGCGTCAGGCCTTGGCCGCCCGCCTGGCCGTCAGGGCCCAGGGCCTGGGATGCTGCCTGCAGCCAGTGAGTGGTGTTGAGCAGACTCTCCAAGGAGCCCTCTGTGACGCACCTCAGCACCTGCCCAGCAGCACGCAGGTTGGCCAGGACGTTGGACACCACGGCAAGGGTCAGGGTTGCGGTGCTCCAGGACAGGAGAAGCCGGCGACCTTGCCCTGTGCCCAGTGTGGGCACACTGAGCGCAAACAGGCAGCGGGCGGGGGGCACCAGGACCAGCCCCAGGAAGGACAGGAGGCCGCAGACAGTGGCCACCAGGGCTGAGGGCCCGAGAGGATAAAGCAGCGAGGACGCCAGCCAGCAGTAGGTCAGACTCGCAGCAGCAAGGGCCAGGGAACCACACAGGAGGACCTGGGTCAGCAGCTGGCCACAGCTGGCTGGGACGGGCTGGGAGTAGGCAATCCAGGTGGCCTGCAGCAGGGCAAGGGCCTTGCGGAGCCCCAGGTACCAGTATCTCCACCTGCACAAAAGCAAATCGGGGGAACCTCTATCAGGAGGGTTGGAGGGTTGCCTGTTTCCCCAGGGGTCCTGTCCTAAAAACTCTTCAACTGTTAACAGGCTCCACCCCCTTAGCTACAGAGGTGGGCACAGCTCCCAATTGGTGGGCCAATCAGAGTAACCCATCCCAAACCCACATGACCCAAGCTGAGCCAATCAGAGCCTTCCCCAGGACTGTTCTCGCTGAGTTGTGAGGAAAAGAATCCAGATTACTGAGGCTGTGTATCTGAGCTTTTTATGTCTTGTGAGGGCAACTGGTACAGGGGACTGAAAGAGTCATGGAGAGAGAAGCATAGATGAAAGAGAAAATGCACAAGAGAGGAATAGGGAGAGGTGCTGGGTGTGTTAGTCACTCAGTCGTGTCCAGTTCTTTGCAAACTCATGGAGTGTATAGCTCCACCGGGCTCCTCTGTCTATGGAATTCTCAGGCAAGACTACTGAAGTGCGTAGCCATTCCCTTCTCCAGGGAGATCTTCTTGACTCAGGGATCGAACCCAGGTCTCTCACATTGCAGACAGATTCTTTACCATCTGAGCCACCCAGGGAGTCCCAGGGAGAGGTGCTATTTCACTTGACTTCATAGTTTTGGTCAGCTCACTGTGTGACCCCGGACATTCCTTCTTTATAAGACCTCAGTGTCTCCTCTATAATTTAAAGGATGGAGAGAGTGGACCAGCTGATCTGAGGAAAATTTCTCCTCTATTGTACTCTTATTTATTCATTTGACAAACATTTGTTAAGCAGTTACTATGTGCTAGTCATTGGAGAAACAGGAATGAATAAAACAGAGGAGAATTTCTGACCTCATAGAGCTTCCTTTGAAGCGTGAGAGCAGAGGAATAGCAAGGAGAGCTGGGTTTTGGATATGTTTTGTTGGAAAAACCGACACGACTGGCAGACTGATTGGCTGTAGGTGGGAGAGAAAGAACGGGGGCGTCAGCATGACAGGGAGGTTTTGTGCCTGATCAGCTGAAAGCCCTGAGGTGATGTTTCTTGAGAGGGGAAACCTGTGGTTGAAACAGGCTTGAGTGGAGGGGGCAGAGGGGAAACTGAGACGCCGGTTCAGCCATTTGGCGGAACTGCTGTGTGTGATTAAAAATACAGTCTGGAATTCAGAGGAGAAACCAGGCAGGAGATAGAAAGTTGGGAGTCATGGACTGATAGATGGTCTTTAAAGATGGGGAAGATGAAATTCTTTAAGACTGCGTGTAGCCAGGAAGGAGAGAGCTCGGAGGACAGACCCTCGTGGCACTCCAGAATTCCTGGGCTGGGAGGCGAGGAGGAGATGGATAGCGAAGGAGACTGAGAACCAGGCCAAGTGGGGCTTGGGCAGCCAGCTCAGTGAAGTGTTTCAAGAAGAAGGGAGTGATCCAATGCGCCAAGTGCTGCTGGTGGGTCAAGAAGGACAAGGGCTGAGCAATGACCATTGGATTTAGCCACCTGGAGGTCACTGACGATGTGGACAAGGGCAGCTTGGAGGCATGTTGGGCCAAAACCTAGCCAGAGTGGACCCATGGGAGACTGGACAGAGAAGAACGTGAGACATAAGTGCAGACAGCAGTTTCAGGTCATTTGTGCAGTAATGGTGCTGAGAAATGGTATAGTAGTAGCTGATGTGGGAAATGGGAGCAAGTTCATTTAAGTTAGAGAAAGTCTAGCATGTTGGCAGATGGAGGATCCAATCAAGAGTGGAGACAGTGATGAAGGGGAGGATCCCTGGAGTAATATCCTTTGGTAGGTGGCAGGGCATGGAAGCTAGGGCTGCTGGTCTTAGAAAGGAGCAGGGGGCCTTTCATCCTCAGTAGTAGGTAGGATGGCAGAGAAAATGGGTACAGGAGATGATGAATGGACAGGCAAGGTGTAGGTGCATATGTATCAGCATCATCCGATCCACACAGAACAGAGCAATAGTTAAGTGTGTGACCTCCAGACTGCTTAGGTTCAAATCCCCACTTCACCACTCACCATCTGTGTGACCTTGGGCAAGTTTCTTTCTACCAGCCTCAGTTTTCTCATCTGTAAAATGGTACAACAGAAGTGGTACCTCACAGGGTCGTTTTGTGTCTGGCACATAGCAAGTACCATGTCAGCCATGATCTATCATGAGAGCATCAGTTTCACCAGTATAGGGACTTGGTCTCTGTTGATCACTGATATACGCCAAGTACCTAGAATAGCATCTGATGTATAGTGGGTGCTCCGTAAATATTTGTTGACTGTTACATGTTTGTTTCTGTTTGTTCAGGGTAGCAGGAAGCCAGATCAGCATTAATGGTGAGAATGCTGGAAGAGATGATGGAAGTTTGAAGATGGAGAAGAAGGTGTAAACTATTTGTCAAGGAGAGTCAGCGAGTAAATGAACTAGGGAAGTTATATACATGCTGGGCAGTATTGAGGACCCACTTGAGGATAGGGCTGATGAATAACGGTCTTCCTAGCCCCTGATGGCATTTTTATTTGAGACTAAGCTTTCTATTGTATAATTCATATTCAGAACATGATAGCTGTTAAAATGATAGCTAATAATTTAAATGATATTGGAATGGAAAACCAGTTCTGATTCATATTGTGTACCATGGTGTGCACTGAATGTTGTAAAGGATGAGGAATCAGCTGCCATTCACTGGGCGTTTACTCTGCGCCAAGCATGAAGGCAGGCAGTGAGTGTGCATTTTCTCATTCAGTTCTCACAACGGCCTCACAGACATTATTATCACTCCCATCTCACAGCTTAGGAAAGTGAGACTTAAAGAAGTGAAGATTTCCCTGAGGTCACACTACCAGGGAACAGCAGAGCTTGAGACCTAGGCTCATACCCATCAGGCTTGTGGACTGTTTTCTTGCCTGTGGCCCCCAGTGTCCAAAGTCCCCAGACCTACCTGGTCCTGTTGAGGTGTTCGAGTGTCCCCCCGGGGGGCCTCATGCTTCCTGAACAGCAGCAGATGTGGGCAGGCGGGCTCAGGCACCGAGGGCAGGTGGAGGGGAAGTGGGGGGAATTGCGTCCTTCAGGACTTGGGAAACCCTGTCACTTCTGCTTTTCTGCCCTTAATCAAGTGCTCCTGATGGCCTTGTCCCGCCCTGCCTGGGTCCACCTCCCAGGGGGCTGGGCAAGCCGCCTCATTGTCTTCTGGCTAGTAGGAGCTGGTGGAAGGTGTGGGAGGAGAGAAATGGCCTTTTACAAGCAACACTACTAAGCCTGATAGCAGGAAGGTAGAATTAGTCCCATTTCACAGAAGAGGAAACTGAGGCTCAGGGAAGCCATGCAGCTCACTGGTGGTGGTGTTGGTGAGGCCTCAGCTCAGCTTCTCTTTTCGCTCCCACTGAACAGTTATATGCCTCCAGAGGAGCCTGGACCCTAGCTCTTAGCGGGTGGGAACCCACGGGAGACCACTGGCCTCTGCTCTGACTCTTTCTGACCGTCAGTGGCTCTGGACCCTCCCTCAGCTCACTTCCTGCCTTTATTCCAGCGTGGACCGGGCTTTGAATCACAGCTCTGTCCCGCCGACACCCCCACCCCCATCCCCACCCCCACCCAGCCAGCGNTAATCAGCATTGTAGGAACCTACCTCAGCATAGTAAAGGCCATATATGATAAGCCAACAGCAAACATTGTTCTCAATGGTGAAAAATTGAAAACTTTCCACCTAAGATCAGAAAAAAGACATGGGTGTCCACTTTAGCCACTATTATTCAACATAGTTCTAGAAGTCCTAGCTACAGCAATCAGAGAAGAAAAAGAAATAACAGTAATCCTGAACAGAAAAGAAGTAAAGCTCTCACTGTTTCCAGGTGACATGATACTGTACATAGAAAATCCTAAAGATAGTATCAGAAAATTACTAGAGCTAATCAGTCAATTTAGGAAAGTTCAGTTCAGTTCAGTCACTCAGTAGTTTCTGACTCTTTGCGACCCCATGGACGGCAGTACATCAAGCCTTCCTGTCCATCACCAGCTCCCAGAGCCTACACAAAGTCATGTTCATTGAGTCAGCGATGCCATCCACCCATCTCATCCTCTGTTGTCTCCTTCTCCTCTTGCCCTCAATCTTTCCCAGCATCAAAATCTTTTCAAATGAGTCAGCTCTTTGCATCATGTAGCCAAAGTATTGAAGTTTCAGCTTCAACATCAGTCCTTCCAATTAACCCCCAAGACTTATCTCCTTTATGATAGACTGGTTGAATCTCCTTGCTGTCCAAGGGACTCTCACTAGTCTTCTCCAACACCACAGTTCGAAAACAAAAGATGCAGGATACAAAATCGACACACAGAAATCACTTGGATTTCTATATACTAACTATGAAAAATCAGAAAGAGAAATTAAGGAATCAATCCCATTTACCATTGCATCAAACAGAATTAAATATCTAGGAATAAACTTTCATAAGGAGATAAAAGAACTGTACACAGAAAATTATAAGACACTGATGAAATAAATCAAATACAACTTAAACAGATGGAGAGATATTCCATGTTCCTGAGTAGGAAAGATCAATATCGTGAAAAGGACTATATTACCAAATGCAATCTACAGGTTCAATGTGTTCCCTATCGAATTACCAATGACATTTTTCACAGAACTAGGAACAAATATTTTTATAATTCATATGCAAACACAGAAGACCCAAATAGCCAAAGCAGTCTTGAAAAATAAGAACGGGGCTGGAGGAATCAACCTTCCTGACTTCAAATTATACAACAAAGCTGCAGTCATCAAAACAATATGATTCTGGTACAAAAACAGAAATATAGACTAATGAAACAAAATAGAAGACCCAGAAATAAACCTATGGACCTGTGGGTACCTTATGTTATCAAAGGAGGCAAGAAAATATAGTGGGGCAAAGACAGCCTCTTCAATAAATGGTGCTACAGGTAAAGAATGAAATTAGAACACTTCCTAATACANTAATGAAACAAAATAGAAGACCCAGAAATAAACCTATGGACCTGTGGGTACCTTATGTTATCAAAGGAGGCAAGAAAATATAGTGGGGCAAAGACAGCCTCTTCAATAAATGGTGCTACAGGTAAAGAATGAAATTAGAACACTTCCTAATACAATACACAAAGATAAACTCAAAATGGATTAAAGACCTAAATTTAAGACCAGAAACTATAAAACTCTTAGAGGAAAACATAAGTAGAACACTCAATGACATAAATCAAAGCAAAATCCTCTATGACCCATCTTCTAGAATAATGGAAATAAAAACAAAACTAAACAAGTGAGACCTGATTAAACTTAAAAGATTTTGCACAGCAAAGGAAACTATAAGCAAGATGCAAAACAACCTTCAGAATGGGAGAAAATGATACCAAATGAAATAATTGACAAAAAATTATTTCCCAAAAGTATACAAGCAATTCACACAACTCAATACTAGATAAACAATCAACCCGATTAGAAAGCAGGAAAAAGACCTAAACAGACATTTCTCCAAAGAAGACACAGTGTTGGCTAACAAACACATGAGAAAATGTTCAACACCACTCATTATTAGAGAAATGCAAATCAAAACTACAATGAAATATCACTTCACACTGTTCAGAATGGCCATCATCAAAAAATGCTGGAGAGGATGTGGATAAAAGGTAATGCTCCTTCACTGTTGGTGGGGATGTAAATTGATACAGCCGCTATGGAAGGTTATATGGGAATTCCTTAAAAAACTGGGAATAAAATGTCCTTATGACCCAACAATCCCACTCCTGGGCATATGCCCTGAGGAAACCAAAACTGAAAGAGACACATGTGTCCCATTGTTCATTGCAGCACTATTTACAATAGCTAGAACATGGAAGCAACCTAGATGTCCACCAACAGATGAAAGGATCAAAAGTTATGGTACATATACACAATAGAATATTACTCAACCATAAAAAGGAATGCATTTGAGTCAGTTCTAATGAGTTGGATGAACCTAGAACCTATTATACAGAGTGAAGTAACTCAGAAAAAGAAAGATAAATATCATGTTCTAACACATATATATGGAATTTAGAAACACGGTACTGAAGAATTAATTTACAGGGGAACAATGGAGAAACCGACAGAGAATCAACTTGTGGACATGAGGAGAGGGTGAGATGTATGGAAAGAGTAAGATGGAAACTTACACTACCATATGTAAAATCGATAGCCAATAGGAATTTGCTGTTTAAGTCAGGAAACTCATACAGGAGCTCTGTCAACCTGGAGAGGTGGGATTGTGGGGAGATGGGAGGGAGGTTGAAAAGGGAGGGGATATATGTATACCTACGACTGACTCATGTTGAAGTTTGACAGAAAACAACAAAATTCTGTAAAGCAATTATCCTTCAATCAAAAAATAAATTAATTAAAAAATAACATGTTTCAACTTTCTATAGTCACGAGTTGGTCTATATGGGTTTATTACTTATCAATTTTTATGCTTCTCAACAAAAAGCAGAGGTCATATGACTGGAAATTCAAGATGGTTGTTCCTAAGACGTTAGGAATTTGTTCATATTCTACTTCAGTGTTATGAAACAGAAATATAATGTGAGTCACATATATTATATTAAGTTTTCTAGTAGCCCTATTATTTCAGGAAGGAAATCAATTCTGACTCCATGTTGGAAACTGTTTCTTTGACTTGCTTTTATTATTATAATCATACTCAAAGGCTTGCCTGGAAAACCCTGCCTGTCTGCTTGACTATAAACTAATATGCCTGTGTTCTGCTCTTGAAGAGATAGTTTGTTCCTGCCCACCTGTGAATAGAAGAGACGAACACACCTCTTCTGAAGTCTGGACATTCCCTTGGTGAAGTTTTGCAAGGCTGAAGAATAAAATAAATTATGAAATTAATTTTAGTGCTATATCTTATTTAACCTGGTGTAAAATAAAATTCATAATTTATGGCAAGAAAGATTTAAACATAAAAATGTTTTGTCACTTGACCCCCACTCACCACCCTACTGTGCATTGTGTATCTGCATTATGCATCAATTAAACCTCCTTCATTGGCATAAATATATGCTCAACAGTAAAGAAACTCTCCTAGTATCTACAATTCCTTAAGAGATAGCTTTTCGTTTTTTTTTAATCTTCTAAGGAGTCACGATGACACTTCGATCTGGATTGTGTAAACTGTCAATAATACATCATGTAATGTATATCCCTCTGTCTAAAAAGAAAAAAAAATTACATAACTACATTGACTTTTAATGGTGGACCAGTTTTCAAAGTGTTCTGTGATGATCTTCTCAGGTTATAATCCTCAAATTTGGCATGAATAAACTTTTCTATTTCTCTCTTAGAAGGATTGATTAATTTTTCATCACCTGGTGACATAAGGATAGGAAAATATTAGCATTTCAACATGCAATCAACATAAATATTATTAATGAGTTATTTTACATTTTATCTTAGTAGTAAGTGTTTGAAATCTGGTGTGCACCTTACCCTTAGAGTGCATTTTTCTTTACACTAGCCTCATTTTTAGTGTTTAAGTGGGGACCATAGTGGACATCATGGCTCTATATGATCTGACTGCAGCACCACAACAATAATAAATCCTTTCGGAAGTTGCCTCATTGCATTTCACCATGTCCAAATATTAAAATCTTGATCATTTCCATCTCACCATAGCTACCACCACCAAAAATAACAACGACAACGACAACAACAACAACAAAACTATGATTTATTTTACTTCAAAATGTCTGCAGATTGTACTGGATGTGATAGGTTTCTGATCAGTGCTTAGGGAGCAATTAACATTTGAATTAAGTCACATGAAGATAACAACAGGAGATTACCCATTTTAACAGTTACTAAGTGGTGTTAACTGCTGGCTGTAGACCACAAACTGAGCAATTTTCTGTATATTGTACAAACAGAACAAAACAAAATAGAACTTAAAAAGCAAGTATTATCCCCGTTATAATAACGCACAGAGCCTAGGAGTATAACATACCTTTATCACCTATGCCATTTATGGAATTGACCAGTAACTTATTATTTGTGGGAGAAATGATATATATGTATGATTGCTCATTTTTATGTTCAAGTAATAAATAATAAAAATATTGTATATATAATTAGAAGTGTTCTAAACATTTAATAATTTTATAAAACTGTCAATGGATAGAAGTTTTTGATATTTACACTGATTAAGAGATATATTTAAAAATTAGTTGCAGGAAGCTGGGAAATATGAATCATAGTTAAAATAGTTTTTTAAGAATTGTCCAAAGAAGTGTAGCTTGTTGAGTCATTAGACTATGCCAACTGCACTAAGTTGTACCAATATTTATTGACATTGCAGCTTTTAACTTTAGTTCCTGAATGATGGCTAGAAAGATATCATTTGTTTCCATTTTGAGTCAATGGGACAGTGAAACAATAAATTGATCACATGGAGAAATTAAAGGTGTTTGGTTATTTAAAATGGTAAACATGATAATTATAGTTTATTAATATATAGTTAAAATGAAGATTTTAATTTAATATAGACTCTTTCATGGTTTAGTTTAGGATATAAATTCACTCATTATTCTGACTACAGCTACTGACATAGATTCTGCTTGATTTCTCCTTCTGTGCTACCATCTGTTGATCAGTTTGGCTTTATGACTTGAGCTTCATAGGTCTATAATGTGTTGTGTATATTTTTAAGGGAGCTAATTGGGTAGCTACATTTGCTGCTTGATGCTTGTTACAATTTTATCTTTTGTTACCAAGTCACTTCCCAAATATAGTCAGGTTGTTGCAGGAAGGGGGACCCCTTCCAGGGCCCGAAACTGGACTCTTGTCTAACACTCAGAAATGAATTGTCTGAGGACACATATGTGCTGATAAAGCAAGAGATTTCATTGGGAAAGGGCACCTGGGTGGATAGCAGTAGGGTAAGTGAACCCAGGAGAACTGCTCTGCTGCATGGCTCACAGTCTTGGGTTTTATGGTGATGGGATTAGTTTCTGGGTGGTCTTTGGGCAATCATTCTAATTCAGAGTCTTTCCTGGTGGTGCACTCATTGCTCAGCCAAGATGGATGCTAGCAAGAGGGATTCTGGGAAGTAGATGGACACACGGTGTCTCCTTTTGACCTTTCCCAAACTCTTCAGGTTGGTGGTGGCTTATTAGTTCAATATTCCTTATCAGGATCTTCTGTCATAAAACAACTCATGCAAATGGTTACTATGGTGCCTGGCCAGGGTGAATGGTTTCAATCAGCGTGCTTCCCCTAACAAGGCTATTAACTATTACTAAGATGGCCTCAATTTTCTCCTCAACTTGATCACATTTCAGGCATGCATATTCCCTGTTAAAGGCATCTGATCACAGTCCCCTTTCTTGGAAAATTTATTTTAGAGCAATTATAAGTTCTTTCTCTGCTTCTTTGAGATGTAAATCTCTCAAATTCCACCAGTATTATAATCTAGACATGTCTTTCTCAAGAATTAGGGGACACTTTTTTGAAATATAAGAGCAAGAAAGACAAGGTTTCAATATATCAGTCTCTATGAGATGATCGATATCTAAATTGATATGCACCAATTAGCAAACACAGAAGGACTAATTATATTGACTAATCTCACCACTCGCTAATGCCCTGCAGTACTTTTCCACTAACTCATCCCAGTGTTTCAAAACTCCTCTGCTTTTTGTTTCAGTGAACTTGGATTTAAGTTTAACCTCTCTCCCCTACCACAATAGTCTTAAAGACTAATGAAACCATCTTGAATGAAATTTTCCTTCCTGTTTAATTTCACTTTGCTTGACTCCTCAGTGTAACTTTTTTTTTTTTTAACTCTTTCAAAAGCTCTATATCTGGATAGGGAAATAAAGCCTTGTAAATTTACTTTATAAAATTAAATCTTACACTTAAGGCAGTCTAAAATGACCAGCAATTAATCTAGCATTGCATAGTTAACAAAGTGTTTTGTATGAAATTATAGGAACATGGAGAAAGGTATAGAAATAAATATCATCTGGTTGCCTTGGTTACATCAGAAAGATGAAGCTGCTGAGTGTGAATGAGAGAGAAGGTAGACCTTAATTCCTTTTATGTCTTACTTTTTATTCTTTTGTATTTAAAAAAAATTTTGTTACTCTTAAAATATATATGCTAAGGTAAAATGCAAATCCAAAACAAGAAGAAAGCAAATTTGCAAACAATATTACTGTGGCTGGTGATTTCTTAGGGGAAATGATGGTTATTTGTAAATAATAATTTTAAGATATATTTAGAAAGAAATTGTGAAGGCATGTATTAAAACTGCTTCTCTGGTGGCCAAACACTAAAGAATCCACCTGCAATGCAGAAGACATGGATTCAATCCTTGGGTTTGAAAGATCTTCTGGAGAAGGAAATGGCAGGCCACTCCAGCATTTTCTTGGGGAATCCCCTGGACAGAGGAGCCTGGTAAGCTACTGTCCATGGGTCACAAAGAGATGGACTGAGTTACTGAACACAGCACAGCAGCGTAATTAAAAATAGAATTCTCTCCTGACCCAGATATTTCTACAAAGGTAGAAGAGAAAGGAAACAATGTTATTATTGAGTATATTAAACAAGAGTGTAATGTGCATCAGTTGCAATCTACTAAAAGACTGCAAACATAGAAAGGAATCTCAAGCATATACATAGTCAAGCAGGTACAATTCATTAGGCATATGTTCTCAAGATAAAGAATTACTAGTCCTCAAGTAAGAGAACTTGACACTACTATTTGTCACAGATACTTTATCCCCCACTAACTTGGTAATTGATTTAACCATCAGTACTAACCAGTTGGTTATATACAAAGGAAAAATAAACTTTTGATATCTTTATAAAAAGAGGTACTTTTACAGACTAAAGTCTAAAGCCTGCTGAAGTGAGACTCCTACCCCTCAACAGAAAATGAAAAATAGGGGCACTATCATCCCTCAGTTCAGTTCAGTTCAGTTCAGTCGGTCGACTCTTTGCGACCCCATGAATCACAGCACGCCAGGCCTCCCTGTCCATCATCAACTCCCGGAGTTCACTCAGACTCACGTCCATCGAGTCAGTGATGCCATCCAGCCATCTCATCCTCTGTCATCACCTTCTCCTCCTGCCCCCAATCCCTCCCAGAATCAGAGTCTTTTCCAATGAGTCAACTCTTCGCATGAGGTGGCCAAAGTACTGTAGTTTCAGCTTTAGCATCATTCCTTCCAAAGAAATC
>SJYV01048243.1:0-21737 GCA_006410875.1 Neotragus pygmaeus | reverse complement strand
TGTTTCTCAGTCTTGCAGTTTTCTGCTTCCCTTGTCTTGATTGTTGATTCTGAGCTCATTGCTTCATCATAGCAGGCAGGCATCCTATCAGCCTAGCTGAGGCTTGGGTAGCCTAGCTGCCTCCTGCTGGCAGGCCTGTGAAACACTTCAGCCGCCTTTGAGTCTTAAGCCTTTGTAGGTGTTCAGCTGCCCAGTGTTCAGTTTCCTGAAAGCTGAGCATGTGCCCTCAACACCCCCAGCCCTCTTGTTTCCTGCATCTCTATCTCTAATGAGGTTTCTGCAAAGTTCCAAATCTTCATAATTATAGTTATAATCGAGTATGTTTTATTAAAATAAAGGATCTTTGAAGACTTCCCCTACTTCTCACAAGACCAGCACTCTTTCAAAGATGATGAGGGCTTTTGTTCTTGATTCAGAGAAACTCTTGGAGCATAAGGTCAACACTCAATCCCCAAAGCTGACATCTAAATGCTATGTCATGTCCCAGTTTGTGACACCATGGACTATAGCCTGTCAGGCTCCTTTGTCTGTGGAATTTTCCAGGCAAGGATACTGGAGTAGGTTCCCATTTCCTTCTCCAGAATGCTTTGTTAGGAAATTCCTGATGATGAATTGATCATTTGCAGTTTTAAACTTTGTCTGTATTTGATTTTTAGGGAGATATTGGGCCTCCAGGACCGCTAGGAAAGAAAGGATCTCCAGGAATACCTGTAAGTTAGTGTCATTCTTTGGGGTGTGAAATAGTGTTTCTACGTATCCAGAGTTCTCATTCTGAAACTCACACAATGCAGGTGTTCAGGAACAAGACGCACAGGCTCCACAACTGCCATACATTTGTATGAAAAAGATTTTGTCCATTTTTATAGAGGAGAATAGATTTCTTCAGCTTCTCAAAAAGTTGGCTATCTAAGAAAAGATCAAGAACTCTTACTGTAGCTAAACCAGAAAACAAATACTCCAGCTCTTTATTTAAAAAAACAAAAACAAAAAAACTGAGCACTGTGAAAAGGTCTAAAATTAATGTTCTTTTTTAGTTTTTAGATAATTTACAAATTTATACAAATAACAAAGAATACATTCAGAACAGGTTGTACAGGAAGATCCTAAATTAGTGAGAAAAGAATTTTGGAAGTTTTGGGAGTAAAGGGACATATGAGTTTGCTAGTTAAAAGTTATGAAAATCCTATAGGTATATAAGACTCCATAAAAAATTTCTGAAAGTCATTACTAAAAGTGANGGTTGTACAGGAAGATCCTAAATTAGTGAGAAAAGAATTTTGGAAGTTTTGGGAGTAAAGGGACATATGAGTTTGCTAGTTAAAAGTTATGAAAATCCTATAGATATATAAGACTCCATAAAAAATTTCTGAAAGTCATTACTAAAAGTGATTTGGATTTTAACCTATGAATCAAACTGGCTGTAACAGCTTTTACTTTGAGTGAAAAATATCTGATAGTTTCTGACTTTTCATTTAATTATTTAAGTTTAAAAAACAGGTATTTACCTTGGAAAAGATNATATAAGACTCCATAAAAAATTTCTGAAAGTCATTACTAAAAGTGATTTGGATTTTAACCTATGAATCAAACTGGCTGTAACAGCTTTTACTTTGAGTGAAAAATATCTGATAGTTTCTGACTTTTCATTTAATTATTTAAGTTTAAAAAACAGGTATTTACCTTGGAAAAGATTTGATAAAATTTTGGTGAAAGATTTGAATGGAATATTCTTCCTCTACCTCCATCATCATGACCAAATTATTTTTTCATTGAAATATTAAACTGAATTATTTACTAGTATTTAAGTTGGCCTCCAGAAAATGAAAGTATTGAATATGACTTCATTGAACTTCAAAAATAAGTATATTTAATATTTCTAATATTTGAAACACTATGCTATGAGTAGTATATTTTACATTTTATAGTTGTGATAACAGCCTAAATTGATAGCAAAACATAGTAGTGATGACATGGTATTTTCAGTGTGACTATATTGAGATTCCACTTTCTGCTAATGCTAACTGAATATTTTTGCTTATCATATTTCCCTTGCTATGATAAAGAGAAAGCAAATGTTTTTAATATATATAATGGTATATAGTTGAATCTAAATTAAATTAGTTCCTTGTTGCTAGAGTAGTTATTCAGTGTTTTACTTTGAATCATATGATTAGTAAAAATATGACCATTTGTAACTTATAGATTATTGTATTCAGAGAATTTATTAGATTGTAACACTTTAAAAACATTATTCAAGAAAATAAAAAATGTAAGTAAAATTGACCAAAATAATATCTAGGAAAAAATTTAAATGTTGGTCATCATGAGAAAAGGAAGAAAGTGAGAGTGTTGGAAAAATAAACTTTTCTTTACAGTTGTTTGTTACTAGCTTTCCAGTAACTTTTGCTATTGGTAAGTGATTTAAGCAACCAGTTTTAAGGGCTTTGCTGGCCTTCATGTTATCTTACATAACTTGATTCTTTATTCTCCTTATTTGGTTGTGTGAAGGGAAGTTGCTCATATATTGCATTACACATTAGTGGATTAATTATTATGGGACTGTATAATTTGAAAATTGATTGACTGCTTTTTAATATTCTTCTCTAAATTGCTCTTGCAATTCCCACTTAAAATGTAGGGTTTGATGGGAAGCGATGGCTCACCAGGTCAGCCTGGAGCCCCAGGATCTAAGGTAAAGAAAATGAAATTAACAAGACTGAGGACTCTGTGCAAAATGACCATTGATGTACTTCAGTCAGAGTTTTCACTACACTGATATTATTTTGAATGTGGTGTGAATCTATAAACAAGCACTTGGAGGAATGAAGTCTTAGGTGAAACCAAGCATGTAAAGCACGGTCGTGCGAAGCAGCCCTAGTTTAAGCTGGGAGGAGTCCAGAAGCCTTGTGACAGCCGTCTAGCCTCACTGCTAGCTCCAGCGCACTGAGCAACACCCAGAATTCTAAGGAACCAGTGCTCAAGCCACTATCTAGAGCCTCTCTAGTGATGAGGGAGTTAACTTTTCCAACTTTCAAGGCCTTCTTTGGTATTTTATTTTGTGGAATATATATGGAATTTTTATTCGTAAGATGCCTTATAATGAGTTTTATTAGGCGTTTCCTCCCTTAGGACTGGGCGTAAGTTGGCATATTCTCTTAACTTCCACATTTAAAAAAAGTACGGCAAGCTTGACAAATATATTGAGATTTCAGGTGATGCTGTTTTTAAGTTAGAACTGAAATTCTTTGAGTTTCATGGTTCAACTATTTTCTAGGTGTACAGAGTCAGCTGCTAAGAGAATTTCTTTTTTTCTTGGCTTATTAGAGGATCAGATTGGGTAGATTCTGGCTTGACTTAAGAAACTATTCTTGACTATTTAATGAGGAGATTATAGGATAACTTTCTGAAAGAAAGTGATGGAATCTGCTCTTTTGAAAGCATTCATCCTTGAACTAGACCAGGGAAATAGATCCTGGCATACAACATGAGTAGATGGCCTAATCTATTCTACTTTTAATTTCTAAAGTACCTAGAGAAAGAGATGGGATAAAATGTCATGGGAGCCCAGTGAGTCAGGGAAAGTAGCTGCCCTGTTACTAGGGGTGAACTCTGAGGGTCCTTGGAACATTGTGGATCCTAGGAGTAGTAAGTGTGCACCTGCCAAATGGACCTTCTCCATCATTTCTCAAGGTCATTTTGTAAGAAAAGCAAAGTATTTGTATGCTCCTTAAATAACTGGGGTACAATGGACTCTCCCGTGATTCTGGATGTTCTAATTCTTAAGAATTGCAGCCTGAGATTTTATCAGCTTTTTAAAATTAGCCACTTCCATCGTTGGCTCACACTGAACTGGAGGTCAGTTAAATCTGTTGGACTTTCCATAAAAGATTTTAGAGCAATGTATTTGTGGCATCCACCCCTTGGGCAGGTCTGCTGATATGGCTGGTGAGTCAAGTGATTCTAACATCCCAGTTTATTTTTACATAAATTACTATGAAGTTTGATTTCCCTCATCTTGTACAATTTTAAAAATCGATTCAAGATGTTAAAACAGATTTTTAGCATCTATTTTTGAACCTGTTTTGTTTCAAATAGACTCAAGATGTTAAAATTATACCTCTAAAATGTAATCTTTTAAGTGAAATGTTTGATTTCACTTCTTTTCATGTAGTATATTAGCTCATGTCTTAGAATGTTTTTCTGCCAAGGACCAGACAGGACATGTTTTGGTCACTGAGGGCCATACAGCTTCTGATGTGGTCACTCAGCCCTGCTCTTAGAATGTAGAAGCAGCTGCTGTGTGGGTGTACCCATGTTCCTTTATTTATAAAAATAAACTTCACAACTTTATTTATAAAAACAGGCATTGGGCTGACTTAGTCCACAGGCGTAGGTTACCTGCCTCTGCATCAGGAGTCCCCAACCCCTCGGCCTGGGTACCGGCCTGTTAGGAACTGGGCCATATAGCAGGAGGTGAGGGGTAGGGGAGCAATGAAGCTTCATCTGCTGCTCCCCATCACTCCCCATCACTTGTGTTACCACCTGGACCATCCCCCGCCCAGTCTGTGGAAAACTTGTCTTCCCCAAAACCAGTCCCTGATGCCGAGAACTTTGGGGACTGCTGCTCTGTATTACCATATCCCTCTGGTTGTGTCAACTAATGTATTTGGGAACAGTGCCTACAATATCAACTGATATAAGGTCAACAGTAGGACAATGAAGCTGTTGCAAGCAAGGCAGCTACGATGCTGAGAGTCTGTGTAGATCTTTAGAGAACTTCCAACTTCCACTATAATACTCATTTTTAGAATAGGTGTTGAACCACATGTAAGTCTTTTTTACCATACCAGATTCCAGTTTTGTAAAATATTATGTAAATCACATCAAGGTACAGTAACATAATCAAGTCATGTAGCTTTCAGCCAGTCCTGTCACCCCTGTGAGTTTCAGCTTAACCATTTGTAAAATTAGAAATTTTAAGGAACCATGATACTATGGTATAATCATGCTGTTAACGTGACAAATGCTTTAATTAAGTGCAAATATCATGCTTGTGTGGTTCTCAACATGAGCTGAGAATGAAGGTGGTTCTCTTTACTGATCACTACACCCACCCTGACTCTGGGTGGTCATCACCCCCCTCTCCTAGGTGTCACACCAACTTCTTTAATAACATGGTTTTGCCAGACATGGACCGGGTTATGATTTCAGGTGTCAGAGCGTATTTCAAAGCCAGAACCACCTCTGACAATCTCTCCTGATGAACCAGGAGGCGGGTTGTCTCTTTTTATAACCAGTCCTGTTTTCCTATCTTACATGCTGTGCTCTAACAACTTGGTCTTGCTTTCCAAGTGTCTGTTAGCAAGGACTGTACTGGAATTCTGAAAAAGCATGCAAACTAAATGTTATCTGATTCATGTTTCTTCCAAAAGCCACTCAAAAGTGCATTTGAGGCTAATTTTCTTTCCTTAAGTTACATACTGAAAATGAGCTCTACAGAGAAAGTGAAACAGGGAAGTATGATTTCCAGCCTAGAAGATGCTATTAAGATACATGGGTCTCTCCTCTGCAACACAGACCTAGCTGATTAGGGCTGGTCCCTAAAGACTTTTTTACTTGGAGCTACCAGCTTCAAACAGGCTCATTGAAGACTTTATAAATATGCAGACTCACTTCCTTGCTTAAAATAGTTTTTCTTAATAAGAAGATCTAACAGATTCTATTTTTCAAACAATTAGAAAGTTGAAACTGTAAAAATTGTTTAAAATATGTTCCTTTAAATGTCTGGTGATTAAATATCTACATGGTGACTAAATTCAAAATTTAAATAATTTTGATGCATTGACAGGGAAATAAGGGTGAACCTGGACTTCAAGGGCTGCCTGGGGCTTCTGGGCTCAAGGTAATTCATTGTGTTTTGATGTATTTAGAAATGTTTTCAAAGTAGGCAGTCCTCTGATTTTTTGGTGAGATTAACAGTTGTATTAAAAAAGATATGTGAAATGAAGAATGGAATTAATGTACCTGAAAGCCAGTGGTGAATGTGGGCCAATTTCATTTCTGTGTTTTGCATATTTTATCATAGTTTGGGTAATAAAGGCATGACATATACCTTGGTTTTTCTAGACTTGGTAAAAGTTGGTTGCTAATGTGAATATCCTCTCTGGTCCAGAGAATATCACTCTCTTCTGTGGCTGAGCATGAGAGTGTGTGTGTATGCCTCCCAGGGTGGTTCTGTTCCTTGGTTGATGATTGAAGGGACTTTATTTTCAGTTTGGGAGTCACAAATGCCTTACCAGTTTCCTCCAAACCAAATAGTTGATGTCAGTCATTTTCAATTCTTTTCTAGCCTTCAGAAATCTAGAGTCATATTCAACAACTCACAGTGAGCAAAGAGAACAGAACTTTTAGTTTCGACAAAAGAGAGTCATTTTTACTTAATGTGACAAGAGTTTAGGACTAACAGTAAAACAAAGCAAAACCAAGACACCATGAAGCATGTTTAGGAGTACATCCTATCTCTTAAAATTTTAACCTAAATGTTATTGAGACATCATCATTATATATTTTCACATTGTAAGTCTTTCTTATTGAAGGCATTTAAAAGAAAGGAAATAATACCTATGGCATGATGGGGAGTAGAAAATTCAGTTAAGATAATACAGAATATTCTTTGCTCTGAAAACAGCTCAAGAATTTATGTTTAAGAAAATAATTTTCCAGATATATAAAGTAAAAATCATAAATGTGTATATTTAATGATAAGGATGTTCACCCCAATATTGTTTATAAAAATGGTGAAAATGAGTGTTTGGCAGTAGGAATTTTATTAAATATGGTAAATCAATACAATTGAATGATGTTCTATAGTTTAAAAAATTTTAAAACATATAATGGTATATTAAAAATTTCAATATTAATATATTTTGGAGTAAATAATTTATTATAAAATTATGCATAAATGGCACATTTTAGTAACTAAGTTGCCTATATGTTTGTGAGAAGTAGAGGGAAAATATATAACCAAACAAAAATATTGGGTAATGAAATTTTAAATAATTTTATTGCTTCTTTTTATTACCAGTTTTGTAACAATAAGTTTTTTAAAGGAGGATTTATGAGAAAAAGCAATTTCAAGGATGAAGAGAAAATATTAATAAATGCAAAGAGAGATACCCATGTTTATTATTTTCACTGCTTAATTTTTTATTGTTGAAGTTATAAATATAAGAAAAATACCAACTATTTATGAAGCTTTCAACTATCATATGCTCTCAGAATTTCTTAACTAGAAAAGATAGGAAAAAACATGCAAATTTTTATTAGGACATCCATGGACTTTTCACTCTTTACTAGTTCTATAATAATAACTCTGAATGTTCATAAAGTTTTTAACTATCAGTTTAACTTTGAGATGTATGTAGAGATACAAGCAGTGGGGCTGTTCACAAGCAGTGGGTCTGCGATGTTCATGTGATTTCTGTGTTATTTAGGGAGAGCCAGGAGTGGTGGGTCCCCCAGGAGAACCAGGATACCTGGGTTTACCAGGAATTCAAGGGAAAAAGGTATGATTTTTAGGATACATAATTCAGTGTTAATCAGCTGTGAACATGTAGGTTTTTGTTTTGGGCGAGTAGCAGAGGTGAGATTTTATGTTTAAGAAAATAATTTTCCAGATATATAAAGTAAAAATCATAAATGTGTATATTTAATGATAAGGATGTTCACCCCAATATTGTTTATAAAAATGGTGAAAATGAGTGTTTGGCAGTAGGAATTTTATTAAATATGGTAAATCAATACAATTGAATGATGTTCTATAGTTTAAAAAATTTTAAAACATATAATGGTATATTAAAAATTTCAATATTAATATATTTTGGAGTAAATAATTTATTATAAAATTATGCATAAATGGCACATTTTAGTAACTAAGTTGCCTATATGTTTGTGAGAAGTAGAGGGAAAATATATAACCAAACAAAAATATTGGGTAATGAAATTTTAAATAATTTTATTGCTTCTTTTTATTACCAGTTTTGTAACAATAAGTTTTTTAAAGGAGGATTTATGAGAAAAAGCAATTTCAAGGATGAAGAGAAAATATTAATAAATGCAAAGAGAGATACCCATGTTTATTATTTTCACTGCTTAATTTTTTATTGTTGAAGTTATAAATATAAGAAAAATACCAACTATTTATGAAGCTTTCAACTATCATATGCTCTCAGAATTTCTTAACTAGAAAAGATAGGAAAAAACATGCAAATTTTTATTAGGACATCCATGGACTTTTCACTCTTTACTAGTTCTATAATAATAACTCTGAATGTTCATAAAGTTTTTAACTATCAGTTTAACTTTGAGATGTATGTAGAGATACAAGCAGTGGGGCTGTTCACAAGCAGTGGGTCTGCGATGTTCATGTGATTTCTGTGTTATTTAGGGAGAGCCAGGAGTGGTGGGTCCCCCAGGAGAACCAGGATACCTGGGTTTACCAGGAATTCAAGGGAAAAAGGTATGATTTTTAGGATACATAATTCAGTGTTAATCAGCTGTGAACATGTAGGTTTTTGTTTTGGGCGAGTAGCAGAGGTGAGATTTTATGTTTAAGAAAATAATTTTCCAGATATATAAAGTAAAAATCATAAATGTGTATATTAATGGTGAGATTCAGCAGTGAGATGACCTACATACTTGGCACACATGTAACGTGTTCAACCCCATGCCAAGAGCTGTGGCCTCTTTCATGTCCCTGCATGGGTACTGTCTCCTGCGTGAGGACCTTGGAAAAGATAGATCAGAAAACATACAGTTAAGTAATAGCCTGTAAATTCATATTGTTCAGTAGGAGAGTCGAGAATTGCTTAGGGAAAGTGTGACTGAGTCCAAGCTTGCTCTGTTCTCCATTCAACAAGTCAGTAAATCCAAGAGACGAGGTTTGAGGCAAGGAAGAGACTTTAATCGGGGAGCCAGCTGACCAGAAAGTTGCAGGCTAGTGCCCCAAAAGAACCTTCTTGTCAGGGCCTGGTTGCCAGGTTCTTTTATGGATCAGAGACTGGGGGCGGTGAGGAAACAAAGGAAAAAGACTATTCAGTCCTTGCAAGTATCCTATAGAATGGCAAGGCTCAGGTACAGGGGGATGTATTAGTTTCACTTCCTGACAGTCCTTCACAGGTGGCTCAAGTTATCTCTGTCAGGCAGGCCATTGTGTCTGCTAACAATAAAAAAGGGTTAAAGTCACAGAAGCAGATGCAGTGTAAATTTAAAAGTAACCCTTCCAGGTTATTCAAATATTCAACTTGAGCCACTCTTAAGCAAAGTGAATATTTTTCCCAAACTGAAGCAAATGATAAAAATTACAACCAGAATGCTTGACCATTCAAGCATGATATTCGTTTCTCTGAAACATTTATATTACATAACAGTTCATCTAAAATTAATTTGAGTTTAAAATATAATGCTTATATATTCACATAAAATATTTTGGTGAGATAAGATAGCATTCCCTTGGGTTCTCTCTCTATCCCATTAAATAAAAGAGCTCTGAGTTGTATCTGTGTAAATATTATTGTTGGCTTGAAGGCTTTGAGCAAGAACTTAACTGGCTATCTGTCAGAGAAGTCCACACCCCTGAGTTAGTATCTAAACTATTCAGGCTAAAAGTGACTGTACCAGTTTTGTTCTGTAAAGGGTACAAAGTTATGTCTCCATCTTTGTATCCCTTGCTGTTTCAAGTTTTGTATCATTTCATTTTTTCTATCCCTCATGTGCTATTTGCTTGGGCCCTAGGTTATTGTACCCAGAGCAATCTTTTTTGCTGTAATGAGTGGCAGTCAGCACTTGCTGACGCAGGGATGGTCCACACAGCAGTGATTAAGTGTTGGACTCTTAGTGCATAGTATTTATTTAATACTATTGACTATAGTATTTACTTACTAAATCTATGTGAATATATAGATTTGGATTTAGAGAATTTCCTTGTTCAGAAACTTGTCAGTTAAAAGAAAACCTGTGTTTTATTTGCTGTAAGCACAAAACTCTATGTTTAGATAGCATGGCCCAAGTTCAGCTTTGGGCAAATGCTTACCTTTCCTGATATATGTGTTAATTATAAGAGCAAAGACATTGAACTAGTTGGTTTCAAACATCTCTCCTGGCTGAGAAACTCCAGGAAACAATATTATGGTATATGACTTTCCCCCCAAAAGTTAATTTTTGAAGCATATATTTTCTAAATACCATTTCAACATTGTTTCATTGTTTCTTATAAATCTGTGGCTACTGTTAGCTGAATAGTAAGGAGACTTTTCAGTTTGATTTCATAAAACAAGATTTGTCAAGTCTTCTCTTTGTTTAACCTCAGATTGTCATGAATATGGAAAAGTTTTATTCTTCCTTATAACAAAGAAATTGTAGTAAACTTTCTTTTGAATATAAGAGCACAAGAAAGTATTCATTTAGAACATCACTTTGACATAATGTGGTTTTACTCTCTTGCCAAATATTATGTTAGCTTCTGTATATAAGGCACTTGTGGAATTTGCATGAGACCATGTATTTTTCTTTGCTGAAGAAAAACATGTTTATTTGAAAGGTTACAGAGTATATTATATTCTGCTACATATAAAACTGCCTTTTTGCAGGGGGACAAAGGAAATCAAGGTGAAAGGGGCATTCAGGTATGTTACTGGCTTTTTTATGGCTTGCAATAAAATCAAGACTTTATGCTTTATTCTTGTGATATCTGTTCATTTATATACTTTATGATGTGTTGGTTTCCCCAGATGATTTGACATGACTTATAGCACAATTGGAGAAGGCACTGGCACCCCACTCCAGTACTCCTGCCTGGAAACTCCCATGGATGGAGGAGCCTGGTAGGCTGCGGTCCATGGGGTCGCAAAGAGTCGGACACGACTGAGCAACTTCACTTTCACGTTTCACTTTCATGCATTGGAGAAGGAAATGGCAACCCACTCCAGAGTTCTTGCCTGGAGAATCCCAGGGACGGGGGAGCCTGGTGGGCTGCCGTCCATGGGGTCACACAGAGTCGGACACGACTGACGTGACTTAACAGCATAGCACAAATAAATTTGATAAGACACTATTCACTCTACATATAAAGCATATTCAAACTAATAAAAAGAAGGAGAATTATACCAGAAAATTAGATCAGGCTGAAGAAATCTAGGGTGATTTAGAAGGACATTTGGTTTTGGGTGTCTTAGTGAAAAAGGTGAAGAGAAGAAATGTGCTACAGCTTTGAGAGGGGAGGACAGTTCTACCTCAGTCCCAGTGGCTCTCGAAGAGATTTTTCCTTAACTGATCACTGGTCCATGAATAGGACACTGCTGGCCGAAACAGTGACACACTGATAAGGAATAAACTGTATCTATTGGCCCTTTAGTCTTTCACGTTCTAGAAATATATAAGATTTTTCTGACCAAAATTATAAATCTGGACAGACAGTATTTCAGCGATGTTTTTAAAATTACAAAGGTTAGCAATAGTGGCCAAGTTTTGCTACATAAAATAAGCTTCACATAAAACAAAGACACTGCAAAATTTCCCAGAATGTTCAAAACTCTGGAATATCTGGAGGCATAAAAGAAAATTTCAAAATAAAAACCTGCTAGGGTCACAGTCTCAATGTGTTTCAGACAATGAAAGTTGAATTAAGCCCCTTTTCTGAAATCTACCACCCAGGTGATTTCTTGTCATGAGTCCTGGGTGACTGAAGCATCATTCTAACTAGTCTCCTTGAGTCCAGTCACCCTTTCCCCCAACCACAAAAAATGTGTAAGTTGAGTAAGTTGAAGGTGTAAAAGGTGCTGGTTTAATCCATTTATATACTGCAATACGATTACTACGGTAGGGTCAGCTAATACCTTTATCATGCACGTTAGTTTGTTTTTGTTTTGAGAACAGTTAAGATTTCGTATCTTAGCCACTTTGAAGTTTGGAATTTAACTGCATATTTAAGATATTAATTTGCTTAGCTTCTGCACCACACAGTAAGCAACTTGGTGGCAACATAGGGACACTTTGCTGAAGTGTCCTGAAGTTACAGGGTCCTGCCAGCAAATAGGGCCCCTGGGAATTCATGGGTATAACTAAATGAAAAAAAAAACCCTGCTATTCAGGAGTGATTTAAAATTTCAGTCACTAGATCTTTAACTGATTGTATATCTAGGTGTATGTTTTACTAGACTATATTAATTACTCTTTCAACATACAGATGAAATAGTGGTGCTTCAGGGTCTGGTCCAATGTCTTATACAAGATGGGTGTCTTATACAAAATATTAATTGAATGGACAAATATGTTTGCGTCTTTATCAAGTTTTCTTTATTTGTCCTAATTTAAAGATCTTCATTTAAAATATTTTTCACAGTGTAAATGTAGAAATGTCTTTTAAATTTAAAATGTCTTTAAAGTGGTCTTCTTGCCCTCACATGAACATAATACACACCAAACATAATACCATTGAAATTAAGAAAATGACCACAGTCACTGGATTTTTAAACAGTTTTCATGCCGTGAGCATGGACTCTGCAGAACACCCTCAACTGTCTAACATGTTCTATTTACATGTTCCCCAAAGTCAGTAGGTTGTTCCTTGTCTCCGTCAATTGTAACTCTAAGGTTAGGCTGACTTTCCTCTCACTTCTTTTCTTCTCTTCTCTTGGCATCATTTTGCATATTTAGTGGCTGCTCTTGTGACCTTTGTTCTAGACAGCAGCAAAGTACATAGTATGCATTGTATGTGTGAATGCACCATGTATGTGTAAACTAATAAATAACATTTATTCAATTTTAAAGGGTCAAAAGGGAGAAAATGGAAGACCAGGGATTCCAGGATCACAGGTAATTTTTTTTTATGGAAAATGAATTAATGAATCACATAACTGAACAATAGTGGGAGAGAGTTACTTGCAAATAAAAATGAGTGAGGAGAAGGGGAGATGTAGTGTGCGTTTTAAGTGCACAGGGATGAGAATCCTCGTGGTGATGGTGATCAGGCTTGCTTTAATTATTTGATATATTTTTATTTTCCCATGCTGGTACTCTCTGTGGCTGTGAAACTTGACTTTCAATACTTACTTCTGACCAAGAAAATGACTAAAGGTTAGGGCTTCCCTGGTGTCCTGTGATTAGGACTTTGCCTTCTACTGCAGGAGGTGCCGTTTCAATCCCTTGTCAGGGAGCTGAGATCTCACATGCCTCTCAGCCAAAAACCCAGAATGTAAAAACAGGAGCAGTGTTGTAATAAACTCAATAAAGACTTTAAAAATGGTCCACAGTTTTTAAAATGACTGAAGGTAGACAATTGCACCTGCTTCTTGGAGTAGTAATGGCCCAAGGCAGCCATTCATAGCAGCATCTCTGTACCTATTGTTGAGTTTTTATTTTCTTCTTAAAATGTGAGCAGTTGAGGCCCCGTGTAGTGAAAGAATGGACTTGTTTCCCTCTAATTTGTTCAAAGACACAATTTGCTACCCTACAGATGTGTTAATCGCATCTCAGGGAACTGTCAGGGAATAGATACACAATACATGCTTTTCTTCTTTTTTAAGGAAAATTTGAATAGGCGTATAATTGCTTTACAATGCCGTGTCGGTTTCTGCTGTCTGACAATGTGAACCAGCCATAAACACACATATAGCCCCTCCTTCTTGAGCCTGCCTCCCAGCCCCATCCCGTTGCTCTAGGGTGAGTTCCCAGCAACTTCCCACCAGCTATCTGTCTTACACGTAGTAACCTGTGCGCTTCAGTGCTCACTTTCTTCTTTGACTAACCTCCTCCTGAAGCCATGTTTCTGTGAGATTGCCACGTGGCGTGTAGGTTCAGTCGGAGCCAAACTGGACAAATAAAATCATGCAGCTGATAGGGAGTGTGTGCATAAGGCAGATTCCGTAGCTGCACTGACTCCGGTGGTAGGCGGATGAAACTGTGAGGTGATGCTCCAAGGGCGGAGTCTCTGGGTCCCTCGCTTGGAGGAATGGGAGAGGCCCGGGCGGGTGGGAAGGCGAGTGTTTGAAAGCACACGCCCCGGGCGCGTCTTAGATGAAAGGTGAGCGCTGGGTGTCGGGAGGCTGAGAGCCTAGAAGCTGAGCTTCAGAGCAGGCGTCACTGAGAGCGCCCAGGACCGAGTCCGCCCGTGTGCAGTGACGGTCAGGAAGAAAGGTCTCCTCGGTTTGGGGCCCTTGGCCCCGTGGTGAACCGCCGGATGCCAAGCAGCTCTGTCCCTGCTCCGCGCCGCCCTGCTCTGCTTCCCCGGGTTAACCACACAGCATGTGTGCGCGGCTCTTCAAACCGGAGAGCCTCACCTCTCCATGCGTCAGGCTCCACGACCCCGGCCGATGCTCCCACGCATTTACTCACAGAAACTCCGATAGGAGCCTATTACCTTTGGATTCTGAGCGCACAATTTGGCGGCTAGCTCACTGGTTGACAGATGACACTCTTGGCAAGTTTCCCTTAACATCATCTTTTTCTTCTCACTTCTCAAGAGAAAAAGCAAGTCTGCCTCCCCCAAGGCAGGATTTGGGTTTCCTGGAAAGCTCTGTCCTGGGTGTGTTGGAAGCTGCATTTCCACCCCATGACCTAAGTCTGCAGAGGGGTCGGGGCAGCTGTGGCCTCTCAGCTGCTGAGTGGCTGTCCCACCCCTCTAAGTAAACAAAGCCCTGAGTTACCTGTCAGCCTACCAAGTGCGGCACGTGTGCGACTTTATTTTTTTTTTGGCCTTCTTTTTGTGAATGGGGTTCAAGCAAATGTTTCTCTCACAAGATCATCTAAGTGGATTCTCAGCTGACAGCTGTTTTCAGTTTCAGATCTAATTTGGTTCTAGTCCTGGGAGCTTTTATCTTTTATTTTATCTTTCCCCATACCTGGATCCAACTGAAAGATTCTATCTGGTAGGGGACATCTCTGCATCTCTTCAGAAACCTCTATATTTAAAGAATGGCTTGAGAAAGAATGTTTTACTCACTGATTGATTTTTATACGAAAACTAAAATTTAGTGTCTTTATGCTCAAGTTTTGAGAATCTCCCTTACTCTGTGCCAAACATTGATTTTCCCTAATTTTTTCTTTTGTCTCATTTGGATTTTCATGTTGAAGGAACCTAGAAATAAATCAACATAAATCCTCAGACTTCATTGTTATATATGGAATTCTCTATTGAAATGTTTATTATACACTGAATTTCACATTGAAATGTTATATACTGACTTTTATATTGAATTGCAGAACACGAATTTTTAACTTTAAAGTTGATTAATGATCAACTGCTGCTGCTATGTCACTTCAGTTGTGTCCAACTCTGTGCGACCCCATATTCGGCAGCCCACTAGGCTCTGCCATCCATCCCTGGGATTCTCCAGGCAAGAACGCTGGAGTGGGTTGCCATTTCCTTCTCCAATGCAGGAAAGTGAAAGTGAAGTTGCTCAGTCGTGTCTGACATTTCACGACCCCATGGACTGCAGCCTACCAGTCTCCTCTGTCCATGGGATTTTCCAGGCAAGAGTACTGGAGTGGGTTGCCATTGCCTTCTCCAAATGATCAACTATATTTCAATAAAAAAATAATAAAGTTGATTAATGAAATTCCCTCCTGTGTATTGTGAAAGCTATATCCTTTGTTCTAAACTAATACTGGGTGATTTTGGAGCCTGAATGTACAATGAATTCAAAAACAAAAAAATTCTAGTGTATTTCCTAAAGGTTCTTATCATCTCTCAAAAACATCATTGGAATGACTATGTAAAAGATAAGAGGAAAAACTTTAAAGGAACCATTCACATGTATCCCATGATTGTGATGGTGAGAGAGCTTCAGGTAAAGGTCCCTGGTTTATATCATGGGAAGAAAAAACTGCCATATTGGTGAACATGTGCATATGCATGCCAAGTTGCATCGGTCATGCCTCACTCTCCTATGGCTTCTCTGTCCATGTCATTCTCCAGGCAAGAATATTGGAGTGGGTTGCCGTGCCTCCTCCAGGGGATCTTCCCAATCCAGGGATCAAACCTGCATCTCTTGGGTGTCCTGCATTGGCAGGCAAGTTCTTTAGCACTAGTGACACTTGAGAAGCCCATGGTACAAAATTTGTGTTGTTCAGTTGCTAAGTCATGTCTGACTCTTTGCAACCCCATGGACTGCAGCATATCAGGCTTCCCTGTCCTTAACTATACCCCAGAGTTTCCTCAAACTCATGTCCTTTGAGTCAATGATGACATCGAATCATCTCATCCTCTGCTGTCCCCTTCTCCCCCTGCCCTCAGTCTTTCCCAACATCAGGATCTTTTCCATTGAGTTGGCTCTTCACATCAGGTGGTCAAAGTATTGGAACTTTCAGCTTCAGCATCAGTCCTTCAGTGAACATTTAGGACTGATTTCCTTTAGGATGGACTGGTTTGATCTTCTTGCAGTCCAAGGAAATCTCAAGTCTTTTCCAGTGCCATAATTCAAAAGCATCAATTTCACACTCAGCCTTCTTTATGGTCCAATCCTTACACCCATACATGACTACTGGAAAAACCGTAGCTTTGACTAGACGGACCTTTGATGGTAAAGTAGTGTCTCTGCCTTTTAATATACTGTCTAGCTTGACCATAACTTTTCTTCCAAGGAGCAAGCATTTTTTAATTTCATGGCTGCAATAACAATCTGCAGTGATTTTGGAGTCCAAGAAAATAAAGTCTCTCACTGTTTCCACTGTTTCCCCATCTATTTCCCATGAACTGATGGGACCAGACGCCATGATCTTAGTTTTCTGAATGTTGAGTTTTAAGCCGACTTTTTCACTCTCCTCTTTCACTGTCATCAAGAGGTTCTTTAGTTCTTCCCTTTCTGCCATAAGGGTGGTGTCATCTGCATATCTGAGGTAATTGCTGTTTCTCCTGGCGATCTTGATTCTAGCTTATACTTCATCCAGCCCGGTGTTTTGCTTAATGTGCTCTGCATATAAGTTAAATAAGCAGGGTGACAATATACAACCTTAATGGACTCCTTTCCCAGTTTTGAACCAGTCCTTTGTTGCATGTCCAGTTCTAACTGTTGCTTCTTGACTTGCTTACAGGTTTCTCAGGAGGCAAGTAAGGTGATCTGGTATTCCTATTTCTTTAAGAGTTTTCCACAGATTTTTGTGATTCACACAGTAAAAGGCTTTCATGTAGTCAATGAAGCAGAAGAAGATGCTTTTCTGGAATTCTCCTGTTTTTTCTCTGATTCAGTGGATGTGGGCAACTTGATCTCTGGTTCTTTGGCCTTTCCTAAATCCAGCTCATACACCTGAAAGTTCTCAATTCATGTACTGTTGAAGCCTGTCTTGAAGGATTTTAAGCATTACCTTGCTAACGTGTGAGATGAGTGCAATTGTACAGTAGTCTGAACATTCTTTGGCATTGCCCTTCTTTGAGACTGGGATGAAAATTGACCTTTTCTAGTCCTGTGGCCACTACTGAGTTTTACAAATTTGCTGCCTTATTGAGTGCAGCACTTTCACAGCATCATCTTTTAGGATTTGAAATACCTCAGCTGAAATTGAATCATCTCCACTAGCGTTGTTCATAGTAATGCTTTCTAAGGCCCACTTGACTTCACACTAACAAGCTTCTTTCCTAATCTCTGAATTTCCAGCCATGAGTGACTTAAGCATAGGACAGTATGTTTTTCTTCCCTATGTTATCTTTTCTTTAACCCATCATTTATCTATAGTACTCAACAAAATTTAATTTTAAAAACTCAAATTTGAAAAAAAATAGGATCTTAATCACTGAATAAAAGAATAAATATTCCTTATTTTACTGATTTGAGCTTTTTATTGAAGTATAGTTAGTGTACAATCATATATCAGAGATGGCAATGGCAACCCACTCCAGTACTCCTGCAGTCCATTGAGTACAGTATAGTGATTTGCAATTTTTAAAGGCTATACTCCATTTATAGTTATTATTAAATATTGGGTATGTTCCCTGAATTAAGTTTTAATTCTCCTTAAACTAGTAATATATTTTAAAATAAGAGTAGAGTTTTAAAAGAATTCAGATAGAACGCCATTCTAACCTACATATTTGACCTGCATCGTTTGAAAATATTCATATAGATGAATGAAAGTTATGTAAATTAACCCTTTTATATTATTCATTTAGTATATTTCCTAGTCATTAGTCTCCTTTAAAAAGGTCTCTTGTATATGTAATTTTGTCGCTGTTTCTATTGCTGTCTTCCAAACCAAAAATTAAAATTTGATTAAATATGTCTAAAGGGTACATGCCACATTGTTAGTACTGTAATTTGCACATTTTTTTTTCCTATTAATTTTTGAAGGGAATTCAAGGCCATCACGGTGCAAAAGGAGAGGTATGTTTCTTCTTATATTATGCTGTCTAGTCCTCACAGCTTAATTTTCAGTACTGTATAAATAAATCTAGCTGTTGACATTCCAAACAGAAAATATCTTTCATGTTCTTCAATAGCTCCTGAATAGAGATTTTCAGAATATGTAGGTTCACTGAATTAGGTATGAAATGGTATGCATTTATCAATAGTATTGACTCCTATTCTAAATCAGGAACTGTTTTTCTGCGTATTTTCCAGTGAGGAATATTGTGCATTTCTATGCCTACCACTAGAATTTAAACTCCCTGGGAACAAGACTGTCACAGTTACTGACGTATCTCTGGTACTATGCATATTGCCTAATCAATATATGTACTAAGTAACGGTTATTTGTAGGGTTAGATGGATGGTTGATTGGATGGATAAATTGCTGTTTAATATAGTATGAAATTTCCCTCCTGATCAATTATGGCGTTTCCCAGCAGTTACCTGTATAATTTAGATATATGTTTGTATTTATTCGTATCTGTATTCTTGAGGACTTTTATGGTGCAATTATACCTCCTGAAATATTTAAGTAGAACTTCTGAAGATTTCTCTTGTTTTTAGAGAGGTGAAAAGGGAGAGGCTGGTGCCCGCGGTGCCACTGGAGCCAGAGGAGAGTCTGGGGTGGATGGTCTGATGGGGCCCCCAGGCCCCGAGGGGCCACCCGGGCAAGCAGGTCCCCCGGGCCCCCCAGGACTGGATGGGAAACCCGTATGTATTCTCCTTCTTTCACAGCTTTATGTTTTCATTCTTTGTACTTGGCTTGTCCATATTATAACCCCTAATAATTTGATGCAGGGGAGAGAATTTTCAGAACAGTTTATTCGACAAGTTTGCACTGATGTATTAAGAGGTAAGTCTCAAAACATACACATTTTAATAACTTTCAAATTTCAGAAATATAAATATTTTTGTAGAAATTATGAAAGTATAAGTAGATAAAGAAGAAAATAAAGGACATTTATCCATCTTTGTCTCTCTTACATAGTATTTTTACATGTAACTTTTGTAATCTTTTTCATGATTTATCATTATTTCACCATGGATTAAATTTTCTTTTCTGATGTAATTCTAGTAATTTTATTCCCTAATATGACACTTATAATTTAACAGTTTCTTTTAGGGAGGTATTTTTCCCCCTTATTTGAAGCAATAAAATTGCTTACCACAATAAAATTATTGTAAACAGCAATGGATATTTCCTAGTTAAATTTCTAGAAATGAAGTTATTGGCCAAGAGTTAAGCATCTGTAAATCTTTTTTTTTTTTAATTATAAAATGTCCATTCACCATTTAAACATAAGAGTTGGGGTTTCTTTGCTTTCAAGCCCAGTTACCTGTCTTACTTCAAAGTGGAAGAATTCAAAGCTGTGATCACTGCCAGCCCCAGCACGGCTCCCCTGGTATTCCAGGGCCACCCGGTCCCATGGGCCCAGAAGGCCCCCGAGGATTCCCTGGTTTGCCAGGAAGAGATGGTGTTCCCGGATTAATGGGAGCTCCGGGACGCCCAGGTGCCAAAGGACTAAAAGGTACTTAGTTTGTATGTGTAAGCAAATGAACAACAGAAAAAGATATTTTTTGTATTCACCTCTTAAAGTGATTTAATAGGCAAGAGTTCATGTTTGTCTTCTTGAACACAAAAAATTTTTCTATCCCTACGTCTTTAAATAATTTGTCAGCTGGGTTAAATAATTATTATTGTATTTTTTGAAAGCATATCCTAAAGTCAAGAGAGAAAGTTCAAGGTTATGAAGCATGTGAACTTGTAAATCAGAAAATATTGACAATGAACTTAGAAATTTTGCTTGAGTCCAATAATGTCTTTAAATAGAACATCACAGACACCATTTCCTTTATTTTGACTTTGGTAATGTCTGTTACTGTGTTCAACATTGTTTTCTATTATAAGAAAAATTAGAGACTTTGCTGGTGATCCAGTGGTTGAGGCTTAGCTTTCTAATACAGGGGGTGTAGGTTCAATCCCTGGTCAATGAACAGCGATCCCGCATATCTTGGGGCCAAAAAACTAAAACAAAAAAAAAAAAAAATAGTGGATGCAGTGTTGTGTCAAATGCAATAAAGACATTAAAAATGGTCCACATTAAAAAAAAATCTTAAAAAGAAAAATTAGGTTTTGCAACCAAACTTTCTAATAGTAGGCCACAACTTAACTGCTCTTTGCCTTTGAATGTTTATGTGAAATGTTGGTTGATAATTATTTCCTTTTAATTTAATATGATTTGAACAATTTAGATGTTTCATCAACGGAACAGCTGTGATTAACAGAAAGGGATAAATAATAAAATTAATTCCAATAATTTTCCTTTCTTAATATTTAATCTCATTATGTTTCTGCTACTGCTACTGCTAAGTCGCATCAGTCGTGTCCGACTCTGTGTGACCCCATGGACGGCAGCCCACCAGGCTCCCCCGTCCCTGGGATTCTCCAGGCAAGAACACTGGAGTGGGTTGCCATGTCCTTCTCCAATGGATGAAAGTGAAAAGTGAAAGTGAAGTCGCTCAGTCGTGTCTGACCCTCAGCGACCCCATGGACTGCAGCCTACCAGGCTCCTCTGTCCAGGGGTTTTCCAGGCAAGAGTACCGGAGTGGGGTGCCATTTCCTTCTCCGATTATGTTTCTAAACCATTAATTATTTTTAAAATTGTGGCTTAAAAAATTATCTTTCCCATTAGTAATAGTAAATAGGTGGTAAGTAATAGGAAGTAGGTGGAACTTTATTTAAAGGTTTATTTTTCTTTAGTGTATATATTAACAGCTTTGAAGAAGCAATCTAGGAGAAATGGTTTTATGGGAAAAGTAAGCGTATTCACCTCTCTGACACTCTGCAGGCCTCCCTGGACGGAACGGGGCAAAGGGGAGCCAAGGACTTGGGTACCCTGGAGCACAAGGTCCTCCTGGTCCCCCAGGTAAGAACTGGTGATGCTCATAAGTGTTCCTGCACATTTTGCTTTAGGAAAATCACCATAGATTTATGTCCAAAGATTTGAAATCAAGACTTTTCTTTCCTGTTTTGAGTGATTCACATTCAGCACATCGAGATCTAACTACTAGAAGTTTTAGCCATTATGGTCAACAAAAGAGTCCGAAATGCAGTACTTGGATGCAATCTCAAAAATGACAGAATGATCTCTGTTCATTTCCAAAGCAAACCATTCAGTATCACAGTTATCCAAGTCTATGCCCCAACCAGTAATGCTGAAGAAGCTGAAGTTGAACAGTTTTATGAAGACCTACAAGACCTTTTAGAACTAACACCCAAAAAGGATGTCCTTTTCATTATAGGGGACTGGAATGCTAAAGTAGGAAGTCAAGAAACACCTGGAG
>SJYV01048242.1:0-10283 GCA_006410875.1 Neotragus pygmaeus | reverse complement strand
TATATATATATATATATATATATATATATATGATTCTGATGCTGGAAAAGATTGAAGGCAAAAGGAGAAGGGGGCAGGAGAAGACGAGATGGTTAGACAGCATCACTGACTCAATGGATATGAATTTGAGCAAACGCCGGGAGACAGTGGATGACAGGGAAGGCTGGCATGCTGTAGCAAAGAGCTGGACATGACTTAGCAACTGAACAACCACAACAAATACGTACACTCTACAACTTTTTAGAATCAGTAAAAGTTAATGAAAATCTCAGGGCTTCTCTGGTGGCTCAGCTGGTAAAGGATCCGCCTGTAATGCGGAAGACCTGGGTTCGATCCCTAGGTTAAGAAGATCCTCTGGAGGAGGCCATGGCAACCCACTCCAGTATTCCGACCTGGAGAATTCCATTGACTGTATATGTATAGTCCACGGGGTCTCAAAGAGGCAGACATGACTGAACAACTTTCACTTCACTTACAGATCTCAAGTATATAGTTTTATAAAATTTGATCAGTATATACACTTATGTCACCACCTGCCCAGTCAAGATATAGAACATGGCCATTCACATCAGAAAACTCCATTCCAGTTAATCCTCACCCCTATAGGCAACAACCATTTGATTTCTACTGATACTGTAAATATCGTTGTTCTTAAACTTTTCTAATTGCTGTGGAGCCTTTGTTGAATATCAATGAACTGTATATTGGACTGTAAAATGAACATTTCATGCAGAGATGGGCATAATAAAGGACAGACATGGTATGGACCTAAGCAGAAGATATTAAGAGGAGGTGGAAATAATACACAGAAGAACTATACAGAAAAGATCTGAATGACCCAGATAATCACGATGCTGTGATCACTCACCTAGAGCCGGACATCCTGGCTCTAGGGATGTATGATCTCTAGGAAAGTGAAGTCATTTTCCTGGCTCTAGGAAAGTGAAGTCAAGTGGGCCTTAGGAAGCATCACTATAAACAAAGCTAGTGGAGGTGATGGAATTCCAGTTGAGCTATCTCAAATCCTAAAAGATGATGCTGTGAAAGTGCTGTACTTAATATGCCAGCAAATTTGGAAAACTCAGCAGTGGCCACAGGACTGGCAAAGGTCAGTTTTCATTCCAATCCCAAATAATGTTCAAACTACTGCACAATTGCACTCATCTCATAAACTATCGAAGTAGTGCTCAAAATTCTCCAAGCCAGTCTTCAACAGTAGGTTCAGATGTTCAAGCTGGATTCAGAAAAGGCAGAAGAACCAGAGATCAAATTGCCAACATTNATAATGTTCAAACTACTGCACAATTGCACTCATCTCATAAACTATCGAAGTAGTGCTCAAAATTCTCCAAGCCAGTCTTCAACAGTAGGTTCAGATGTTCAAGCTGGATTCAGAAAAGGCAGAAGAACCAGAGATCAAATTGCCAACATTTGTTGGGTCATCGAAAAAACAAGAGAGTTCCAGAAAAACCTTTACTTCTGCTTTATTGACTATGCCAAAGCCTTTGACTGTGTGGATCACAACAAACTGAGGAAAATTCCTCAAGAGATAAGAATAGCAGATCACCTGACCTACCTCCTGAGAAATCTGTATGCAGGTCAAGAAGCAACAGTTAGAATTGGGTAGGAGATGACAGACTGGTTCCAAATCGGGAAAGGCTGTATACCTTCACTTTGCTTATTTAACTTATATGCAGAGAACATCATGAGAAATGCTGGACTGGATGAAGCACAAGCTGAAATCAAGATTGCTGGGAGAAATATCAATAATCTCAGATACGCAGAGGATGCCACCCTTATGGCAGCAAGTGAAGAACTAAAGAGCCTCTTGATGAAATTGAAAGAGGAGAATGAAAAACCTGGCTTAAAACTCAACATTCAGGAAACTAAGATTGTGGCATCCGGTCTCATCACTTCATGGCAAACAGATGGGGAAAAAATGGAAACAGTGACAGACTTTATTTTCCTGGGCTCCAAAATCATTCAGTTCAGTTCAGTTCAGTCACTCAGTCGTGTCTGACTCTTTGCGACCCCATGAATCACAGCATGCCAAGCCTCCCTGTCCACCACCAACTCCCAGAGTTCACTCAGACGCATTAATCAAGTCAATGATGCCATCCAGCCATCTCATCCCATTGCAGCCGTGAAATTATAAGATGCTTGCTCCTTGGAAGAAAAGCCATGACCAACCTAGACAGCATATTAAAAAGCAGAGACATTACTTTGCCAACAAAAGTCCATCTAGGCAAAGCTATGGTTTTTCTAGTAGTCATGTATGGATGTGAGAGTTGGACCACAAAGAAGGCTGAACGCTGAAGAACTGATGTTTTTGAACTGTGGTGTTGGAGAAGACTCTTGAGAGTTTCTTGGACTGCAAGGATATCCAACCAGTCCATCCTGAAGGAAATCAGTCTTGTATATTCATTGGAAGGACTGATGCTGAAGCTGAAGCTCCAATACTTTGGCCATCTGATGCAAAGAACTGATTCATTGGAAAAGATCCTGATGCTGGGAAAAAGATTGGAGGCAGGAGGAGAAGGGGACAACAGAGGATGAGATGGTTGGATGACATCACTGAGTCAATGGATATGAGTTTGAGTAAGCTCTGGGAGTTGGTGATGGACAGGGAAGCATGGCGTGGTGCAGTCTATGGGGTCGCAAAGAGTCGGACACGACTGAGTGACTGAACCGAACTGAACTGACTGGACTGTACATGTGTGTCTATTTTTGGACTATTTGGTCTATCTATTAATATTTGTCTCTCATGCGAATACCACACCAGATTGATCATGTATCTTTACATTAAGCCATAAAAATCACAAAGTGTAAGTTCTCCAACATTCTTTCAAGTTAGTTTTAAATATTTTTAGGTCTTTTCAATTACCATTAAAATATAAAAATCAACCTATTAATTCTGCCAAAGAATATTCTGGGGTTTTGATTAGGACTGCATTGAGTTTACACACAAATTTAGGAAGAATTAATGCATGAACATGTATTGAGTCTCCCAATCCATGAACATGCTTTACTTCCTCATTCATTTTTGAGGAGAGCATAGCAACCCACTCCAGTGTTCTTGGCTGGAGAACTCCATGGACAGAGGAGCCTGGCGGGCTCCATTCCCTTTGGTTTCATTTAATTTCTCTCATGGCTGTTTAGTTCTTGAATTTGTTTTGTAGATTCATCAGGATTTTGTCTATGTAAATAATCATGTCAACTGCCAATAAAAGAAGTTTTACATGTTTTTTCCAATCCATGGGGTCGCAAATAGTCAGACATGACTGAGCAACTTCACTTTCACTTTCTTTCCAATCCATTGTCTTTATTTCTTTTTTTCCTTATTGAGACCAGCTCAGAAACCAGTACAATGTTGAAAGGAGATGGTAAAAGTGGGTATCTTTGCTTGTTTTTAATTTTAGATGCAGTTAAGGTGTTCAATTTTTCAGAGTTAAGTATGATGTTAACTAAATATTCATACATGCCCTATATCAAGTGTATACATTGGCTATGTCAAATTAAGANGAAAGGAGATGGTAAAAGTGGGTATCTTTGCTTGTTTTTAATTTTAGATGCAGTTAAGGTGTTCAATTTTTCAGAGTTAAGTATGATGTTAACTAAATATTCATACATGCCCTATATCAAGTGTATACATTGGCTATGTCAAATTAAGAAATTAAATCAAATCAAGATCATTTCATTTCCAGATTGCTGAAAGTTATCATGAATTGGTTTTGAAGGTTTTCAAATGCTTTTTTTTTATTAATTTAGTGAATTCTATTAAATTTGAAATGTTTAATTGGCCTTGTATTTCAAGAATAAACCCCACTTAGTCATGATATATTATACTGTTATATTTGATTTGCTTTTTAAAGGATTTTTATGTCTACGTTCATGAGGGATATAGGCCTGCAAGATCCTTTTAGGCTAATGTCTGTTATTTCTAGTTTGAGTTCTTATAAATAATCCTGTTATAAACATTCTGGCTTTTTTTTGCTGCAGTATAACACCTTTAAGTTGTGTGTATATGCTGCAATGGAACTTCTGGGTCACAGGTATACGTATGTTTAATTTTAGCAAATCCCGTCAAAGCGGTTGTGGTATTTTGCACCTCCACCATCCGGGTAGAGTGTTTCACTGGACTTGTGTGCTGCGAGCTACTTGCTGCTCGTCTGCAAAGGGTTAGGTCCAGAAATCGAGAGTGAGCATTTAGAAACTTCTAGAAACATGCCACAGCTATGGCACACGGATACAGCCGGCAGCCTTGTGCTACAGTGCAGACCGACGCTTCAGACGGCACACCTGCCTGAGGGGCCCGGCAGGGGCTTCTGTCCTGGGGCTCCTCAGTGGACCGCGTTTTGCTCTTCAGTGCACTGGAGCCTGCAAAGGATGCTGGCCTTTCACCGCAGGGGTGTGGGAGAATTCCGGTGGTTCCACAGCCTTTGGTCACATTCAGTCATCTCATTTTATTCTTTCTGATGGGGGTCCAGTTGTTTGGCCCCGTTATTTTAGTTTGTATTTTCCCAATGACTAAGGAAGTTGTACACTTTCCGTTAAGTGTTTAGGTCATCTGGAGATCCCTCTGTGTGAAGTATCCACCTTTTCACACTTTTTGCCCACTTGCAAGGTTTATATTTTTTCAACTGAAGTATGTTGTCATTCAGTCGCTCAGTCATGTCCTACTCTTTGTGATCCCGTGGACTGCAGCACACCAGGCTCCCTGTCCTTCAGCATATCTCGCAGCTTGCTCAGGCTCATGTTGATTGATTTGGTGAAGCCATCCAACCATCTCAACCTCTGTCACCCTCTTCTCATCCTGCCTTCAATCCTTCCCAACATCGGGGTCTTTTCTAATGATTCGGCTCTTTGCATCAGGTGGCCCAAGTATTGGCACTTCAGTTTCAGCATCAGTCCTTCCAATGAATATTCAGGATTAACTTCTTTTAGGGTTGACTGGTTTGATCTCCTTGCAGTCCAAGGGACCCTCAAGAGTCTTGAGAATTGAAATATAGTTGATATCTAATATCATGTTTGTTTAAGGTATACAGCACAGCAATTTACTCACACACACACATATATTCTTTTTCAGACTCTTTTCCCTTAGAGGTCATTACAAAATATTGAATATGGTTCCCTGTACTATACAGTGGTCTTTGTGGGTTATCCGTCTCCTATATAGTAATGTTCATATGCTAATCTCAAGCTCCTGATTCAGTGTTAATGTTTTAGGTTTCCCCAAAACCCTTAACCTGAACTCCTTCCTAAACCCCACCCACCACTTCTACGAGGAAGATGAGCAAAATAGGAGGAGAGCAAAACCCTGATTTGAAAGTGAGATTTGTCTGAGTTTATTCAGGTCATATTTATGAGCACTCACCACGAGCCAAGCATCGAGTGTGCCCACAAGAACACAGCACTGAAGCAAAACAGGCACATTCTCGCTCTGCAGGAATTTACACTCTAGCGGGTAGAAGACAAACACGAAATGATGACTTTGGATGGTGAGTAAGTGTTAACGAAGAAAACAAAACAATGAAGAAGGTAACTGGGTAGGGGGGATTCTTTGGCTAGAGTGGAAAAAGTGTTTCGAAAGCAATTGCATTTAAGCCTGGAACAGGATAATGAGAAGAAGGCAGCCATATAGCAATTACTGGAAATAGCATTCCAAGAACAGAAAACATCAGGGGCAGGTCCTGAAGTGGAAACAAGCTGGTCCAGGTCTTGATCAAAGACTTTTTTCCCATGTGGGTCAAATCTGATAAATTACATGCCCCACAGGCCAAGTGCAGTGGACGCTGGTGGTGTTGGCCCCAGGTCCCCTTGACCCCTTTCTAGTTCTGTGTACCCCCTGGCACCCTTAATGTGGGTTTACTGCTCAGGCGTGAGACTGGGTGAATCTATGAGAGGCTGACGTCGATTTCCTAGAGCAGTTTTGCCCACACAGGTTGAGAAGGGGAAGTATCTGTGGTTATATTCCCTGACCCAGCACACAGCAGTCCAGATCCACTGGTTGAAGGATACAGGACAGGAAAACTAGCTTCCTTATCGAGGTTTGGCACAAATTAGGGTGCAATTTAGGCTTCAGAGAGACATCAGGGATCAAGCTATAGTTGAGACTTAGTCAGAAATGGCATCTCTGGTTACCTTTCCCCCTGCACTCGCCAGCCTCTTCTGGGAGCACTTCCTTAATACATCAGTGCCTCCTGAATGCTCATCCAAGAGTCTGCTTTTAGAACCCTGATACACGTTTTACATTTCTTTTAAGAGTATGTCTTTCTGTGCTAGAAAGCTGGGCAAACCAGGTTGAATCTCCCTCTTTTTCACAGGCAATAACCTACCCAGGGGAAGGCTGCCCACTCCCTCTGGGCCTTAGTTTCCTCAGTTACAAAAGCAGGACAAAAACAGACACTTTAGGTTAAGGGCCGCTGTGATGGGGTTAACTGAAAGAATGCAACGCTTAGCACAGAGACTGGCAAAAGTCACACACTCACAGCTGTTATTGTGCAAAGTTTAGGAAGAGTTCATAAAATGTTGCAAGGCTTTAGTTTTATATCTTCAATGGTGCTCTGTGTCACCAGAATTTGGCCAGGGCCAGGGGATGCGGAAGAGAGAAATAGCCTTTCTAGAACCTACAAGGTGCCTCCAACCTTTTCCTTTAAGCCTGAGAGTGACAGTGAAAATCTCTCAGTTGCGACTTTTTGCAACTCTTTGTGACCCCATGGGCTATACAGTCCATGGAATTCTCCAGGCCAGAATACAGGAGTGGTAGCCTTTCCCTTCTCCAGGGGATCTTTCCAACCCAGGGATCGAACCCAGGTCCTGCATTGCAGGTGGATTCTTTACCAGCTGAGCCACTGGGAAAAGCCAAGAATACTGGAGTGGGTAGCCTATCCCTACTCCAGCGGATCCTCCCAACCCAGGAATCAAACAGGGGCCTCCCGCATCGCAGGCAGACTCTTTACCAGCTGAGCTACCAGGGAAACCCTAAGCCTGAGATGCATCTGCCAAGAATAGAAGGTTCTGTTATAATCACTTTAAAGACAGGAACCTAAGTGTCCAAAGACATAAGATGCCTAAGGAGACATGGTGTGCAAGTCAGGCTCTAAATCAGACCCATTGGCCCCGGGCCCAGCCTGGGACCTCCATCCCCTTGAGGGCAGGGCTCTGTCTTCCCTTCCAGGTCCTCTCACCATGCCAGGCATTGGCATCTGTGGTTCAGGAGGGGATGTCCAGCCCTGGCTGAGATGACTCCTGCCAGGCCAAGCCTCTAGCTGGTTCCAGGAATCTGTAACACCTGCTGTGATGTGCTGAGGTTGCAAGGAAGACCTGCCCTGGGGCCAGGTTAGTCTACGGCCCTTGGGCGACAGTGCAGGGGAGCCTCTGTGGGCCACGTNCCTGGCTGAGATGACTCCTGCCAGGCCAAGCCTCTAGCTGGTTCCAGGAATCTGTAACACCTGCTGTGATGTGCTGAGGTTGCAAGGAAGACCTGCCCTGGGGCCAGGTTAGTCTACGGCCCTTGGGCGACAGTGCAGGGGAGCCTCTGTGGGCCACGTATGCAGTCATCAGAGACCACCATCTCTCCATCCTACTGTGCCCCCCGAAGCCCCCACCCTGCCCGCCATAGCTCTGGCCCTCCAGGATCCCTCTGAAAGGGCGCTGGGGTTTTGAGGCAGGAGGCTGATGGGACTACATCCATACGCAAATCAGAGCCCAGTAGGAACAGCTGCTCTATGGGAGTCTAAAAGCCCAGGTGCAGATTACAGACAGGGAAAGGGGGGCTTGGCTGAACACCCCATCACGACGCCACTGCATGGAGTAGTTAGGGCTAGGAACGGGTCAAGGAACTATGAGTTCTGGACAACCCTAGGCACAGCGACCCATTCCTGCTTCTCCGAGTTTCCCATGGGGGTAAGCAAACCCATTCTTCCCCAAGTAACCCCTCCATTAGAAATGTAATCCTCCCAACAGCAGGGCAGACTTCCAAACGTTCCAAGAGACATTTTGGGTCCCAGGGTGATGGATTCTTGTTCCCTTGCAAAACCTGGCTTACTTACCCTCTCAAATCCCCCAGGACCGGGTTCTCCGAGATGACTGGGGGTGGGGACAGCCAGGGGAGCACTGGACCCAGGAGGGTGGTGGGCGGGCGCACGCAGCTCTGCANGCGCGCGCGCGCGCGCGCGCACGGAGAGTGGGTGGCCAGGGCGGAGGGATGGAGGGGGAGGAGGCCCGGGAAAGGAAGCAGCAGATGCCGGTTACAAAGCTGCCATCTAGAGGCCGCCCGCCCGCAGTGTATATAACGCGAGTCTGAAGCCCCAGAAAGCTCACACTTCTGTGAACTGCTCAGCCCTAAGGCACTGAGGCGCCGGAACCCAGAAGGCGAGCCCGGAGCCCGAGGAGCCCAGCCGCCAGGTAAGGAAACGCTGCTAGGTCCGCAGGACGTGCGGACGGCGGGCAGGGGTCTGCTCTTAAGCGCAGTGGTCTTTTTCCAGAGCTCTTCTTTCTAATTAGCTCTGACGGGTGCTGGCGAGTCCGCCGGTCTGGTTTCTGAAAGCCCAGGAGGCGTGCTGCCTTGCGAAGTGCGGCTGCTAACTCGGGGCTTCCCGTGGGCTGCAGAAAGTCAACTAGGGCTGTTTTCTGAAGTGGAAGGCGCTCTCTGTGTGTGTCTGTTGGACGGAGGAGTCTGAGGGTCATCTGCAGGCAGACTCCATCCCGCTTGCTCAAAGTTGGCATCGGGGGTCAGCTTAGCACCGCTGCCTGCCAGGTTTCTCTTCTGCCTCTCCACCGGGGAAACAGAACGGGCACTAAACGTGTGATTCCAGAAGGATGTGCCCGTTATGAAGAGGCGTCCTCCAGCGGAGAAGAAAACTGGGCTGAGAGTCTTTGTGGGTCCAGAATGGGTTTGAATTCACTGCTCTGGAGGATTACCAGAGCCTGTAAATCCGGAACCTNGGCACTAAACGTGTGATTCCAGAAGGATGTGCCCGTTATGAAGAGGCGTCCTCCAGCGGAGAAGAAAACTGGGCTGAGAGTCTTTGTGGGTCCAGAATGGGTTTGAATTCACTGCTCTGGAGGATTACCAGAGCCTGTAAATCCGGAACCTATAAGAGTGCATGTTAAATGCGCCCGGCCCTCTTGTCTCTCCACTGCATCCTCCTTAATCTGACTATTTACTGTTTGCTCAGAAGGTGTTAAATCTGACTTCAGTTGGAAAAAAAAAAACCACACAAAAAAGGCACACACACACAAGTCTAGGATTTTGCACTGTGATCGTACACTTGAAGTAAAAAACATGAATTTTGTTCGATTTTGTTCGCCTGCATAAAGATCTGAGGAGTGACTCAAAACTCTGTGGTGAGGTCAGGCTTGGGTGGTTAGCCAAGACTTGGAAGTTCCAGGGAGAATGAGAAGCTGTAAAAGTCAGACTGCCTGTCTCCCTTTCTCTCTCTCTCTTTCCTTCTTTCTTTCTTTCTCTCAATTCATTTGCTCACACCAGGATCATTACGTTTTCCAGACATAGAAGAGCGCGCCCCCCTCCCCCCAAATGGTTTACAGCCCTTTGAAGGTATTTGATGCCCTGACATCTCTTGAAACATGCATTCTGCAGAGTCTCAATGTGGTAACTTTTTCTTTTCTCTCTAAACGGGCAGATGCTGCCTTTGTGTCGCTTTATTTATTCTAGGGAAATGCGGAGATCAAATAGGCTCTCCTAGAAAGGCAAGTGGAGGCGGCTGGTGTCTGCGCTTCACTTTCCATAGATTTTAAATGGATAAACTGCTTGCCCTTCTTTCATCAGCCCTTGAGCTTCCCCAGATGCAGAGCCTTTTTCTAAAGCAGAGACGCACGTGGGGAGCTCTAGCTTGGAAACAATTTGCGCTTTTTTCCCCAGTCTCTGCCATAAACACTCCAGTGTGCACCAACTGTGGAGCTCCATGCCCTAAGCTCTTGGAGATGAGGGTGGGGGAGGAGGGTTGCACGGGATTTGGGTGGAAAAGCAAAAGAAAATTGAGACTTGCTGCTGTGTTTTGCTGCTCATCTGATTTTTTAAAGGGGTGTGCATTGCAGTTGTCATTTTTTAAAAGTTCTGGAAGATACAGTGTAGGCAGCATGCAGATGCTTAACTGAGTCAGGACTTCCGAGGTTATCCCATATTAGCAGCCAGTCTTGAGAGACTGGAGAAGGTATTATGGTTTCTAATCAGGTCCAGAACAGGCAAAGTATAGTCTTTCTGGATGGAAAAAAAAAAAAAAAAAAACAACCCAAAACAAAAAAAACCTACTTAATCAGGA
>SJYV01048240.1:0-13545 GCA_006410875.1 Neotragus pygmaeus | reverse complement strand
ATGATCTCATTTTAATTTAATTACCTCCTTAAAGACCCTATCTCCAAATAGAGTCACATTTTGAGATATTGGGGGTTAGGACTCAACATGTGAACTTTGAGGGGTCACAAGTCAGCCCATAACAAAACCTTTCATTCATTCACAGTATGGTCCACAGGCCAGGAGCAGCAGAATCACTTGGGAGCACCATAGAATGACAGAGCCCTGAACTTCATGCCAGGCCTACCTCGTTAGAATCTGCATAGTAACAAGATCCCCAGGTCACCTGTATATATATTAACATGTGAGAAGCATTGACTCAGCGCACATGTGGGTCAACCAATTGTTGTGCACACCAATAACTTCATTTAATATCTTTTAATGAAAGGCTTTACCCCCCTGTTAAAAGTTTTCTAGCATGTAGAACCAGAGAGAAGAAATACATCTGAAGAAAATGAAAACACAAATTTGAAAGGACACATGCACCCCAATGTCCACAGCAGATTTAGTTACAATGACCTAGACATGGAAGCAACCTAAGTGCTCAGCAACAGAGGAACGGATAAAGATGTGGNTTTCTAGCATGTAGAACCAGAGAGAAGAAATACATCTGAAGAAAATGAAAACACAAATTTGAAAGGACACATGCACCCCAATGTCCACAGCAGATTTAGTTACAATGACCTAGACATGGAAGCAACCTAAGTGCTCAGCAACAGAGGAACGGATAAAGATGTGGGGTGCATACACAAACACACACATAGTGGAGTATCAGTCCAGTCCAGTCGCTCAGTCGTGTCCGACTCTGCGACCCCACGGACCGCAGCATGCCAGGCCTCCCTGTCCACCACCAACTCCTGGAATTTACCCAAACTCGTGTCCATTGAGTCGGTGTTGCCATCCAGCCATCTCATCCTCTGTCATCCCCTTCTCCTCCTGCTCTCAATCTTTCCCAGCATCAGGGTCTTTTCAAATCAGTCACTCAGCCATAATAAAAGAATGAAATTTCACCGTGTGCATAACAGAGATGGACCTAGAGAGTATTATGCTCCGTAAAGTCAGAGAAAGACAAATATGGTATGTTTTCACTTCTGTGTTGAATTAAAAAAAATAAAACAACAAACAAACATAACAAAAGAGATACAGACTCATAGATAAAGAGAAAAAGCTAAAGGTTACCTGTGGGATAAGAAAGGGAGGAAGGGAGTTAAGGAGCACAGTTGACTAGATATAAAGTAAGATATAAGGTTGTAATGTACAGCACAGGGAAGAAAATCTATATTTTAAAATAACTTTAAATGAAGTATGATCTATAAAAATATTGGATCACTATATTGTGCGCCTAAAACTGACATAACAGTGTTAATCAATGATACTTCATTTTTAATTTTTATTTATTTATTTAAATTTATTTATATTGTGTTCTATTCTTACATATATATGTATATTCCACAGATTTTTTTTTAATTTGACTTTACAATACTCTATTGGGTTTGCCATACGATACTTCATTTTTTAAAAAAGGAATAAATGAGGGTCCCAAATCACTCTAGAAATCACACCGTGAGAATGGATGCCTATTTTGTTTATGCATGAGGCCAGACCCTTGGAGGAAACCAAGTCGTACCACCCAGGGATCTAAGAGCAAGAAGGTTTACCTGGATATTTTCAATAGTTAGAGATAGGACTGGTAAGTATTCCTTCACACTTTACCTAAAACATCCACGAGCATCCACTTACACATTGGGTATACTGTCCTAGGCACTGGGCATACAAACAAAATAAAATCCAGTCCCTGACCTTGTGTGAAGGGCAACATTAAAGAAACACTTAGGAAACACGGAGGAGAGGTTCTTATCCCAATCTGGGGATACCTAAGCTCCCCACTTTTTGGGAACCTCTAAACATATAACCTGATGGGAGTGTCCCCTTCCTCCACTCAGATGCTCTGGAGCCAATAGGCCTCTGGCAAGAAAGCCAAATGCTGAAGGAAGCTGTCCTGTCCTAGAATGGAAGAGGAGGGACGTTCAGGGCATGCATGTTGAGTTCAGCTGTGACGACTTCCACTGGAAGGTTAAAAGGGAGCAGTCAACTGAGTACCCAAGAAAGTAGAGAGTAGCCAAGAGAACTTCCTCAAACCCATGGAGAGCTTCCCAAAGTGGAAGTTCTAAGTTCAGACCTGCCAAGGGACAGAGACACCTGACCTGACGTACCCAGTGAGCTTGTCAGTGCACCCCCCAAGCTCATGCTCTTCCCCCAGCAGAGTCCTGGGCACGGATTTCTCCCAGGCCAGAGTGCGCCAGGTCTGGACCAAGTACTTTCGTATGACAGCTCATTAGTTCAGTCCTCACAATGATACCGCAAGGTAGTTTATCACTATCCCATTTTATAATTGAAATGGAACACAAACGGTTTAGATAACATGCTCAAGTCATGCAGTTTTTAAGCACAGAAACAGTATCAAATCCAGATCTAAATCTGTTAACAACTTGCTCGAGCTCAAAGCTTGTAATCTTTCCAGAACATTATGCTGCAAACAAAATGATCAGGTTCTAGGGTAGTGGGAACAAGATTTTTTTTTTTAAAGGCAGCCTCTTATTCATCAGAAATTGTCCATTTGATGCCTAAATGTTCACAGTGTATACACAAGGCCAGAGTTAAGCCTTGCAACTCATAAATGATATTTTTCTTGTTAATAGATGCATTTTGTGTAATAAATAGGGCTTTTGGAAAGCAGTCCCATTCTTTCCAGATGGGATGGAAGCTAGGTGTGTGGGATGCCCTGCTGGTCCCTCCCTAGCTTCCTCCATTCTTGTCGCATTTCCCAGAGTGAGGAGAAAGGCACAGCTCAGAATTTCTGTTCTTTAAAATGGAACAAAGGCTGTCTCTTACTTTCCCCCAACTCCTTAAGATAGATACTTTTATTTAGAAATTTAGCCTGTGGGAAAAACCACAATCAAATTAAGATAGGGAAATTCCCATTTTGATCCTTATTGTTATTCTGCTTCACAGGCAGCTGATGCATGCATAAGCTAAATACGAATCCAACAGTATGTTACAGACCAGATTTAGGTTGTTTGTTTTTTGTTAATGCACGTAGTATACCAATAAAATTCAATGGGGAGAGAACAGTTTCTTAACAAATGGTGCCGGGACCATTGGATTATAACATACAAAGTTGGATCCCTTTCTCATACCATACAGAAAAATTAACCAAAATGAATCATAGATCAAAAAATAAGAGCTAAAACTATTAAACTCTTAGAAAAAAAATATAAGTGTATATGTTTATGACCATAAGTTAGGCTGTGGCTGCTGCTGCTAAGTCACTTCAATTGTGTCCAACTCTATGAGACCCCATACATGGCATCCCACCAGGCCCCCATGTCCCTGGGATTCTCCAGGCAAGAACACTAGAGTGGGTTGCCATTTCCTTCCCCAATGCATGAAAGTGAAGTCGCTCAGTTGTGTCTGACTCTTAGCAACCCCATGGACTGCAGCCTACCAGCCTCCTCCGTCTATGGATTTTCCAGGCAAGAGTACTAGAGTAGGGTGCCATTGCCTTCTCCATAAGTTATGCAAACCCTTCTTAATTATGACGCCTTATGGCAGAAAGTGAAGAGGAACTAAAAAGCCTCTTGATGAAAGTGAAAAGGGGAGTGAAAAAGTTGACTTAAAGCCCAACATTCAGAAAATGAAGATCATGGCATCCGGTCCCATCACTTCATGGGAAATAGATCGGGAAACAGTGTCAGACTTTATTTTGGAGGGGTCCAAAATCACTGCAGATGGTGACTGCAGCCATGAAATTAAAAGACACTTACTCCTTGGAAGGAAAGTTATGACCAACCTAGATAGTATATTCAAAAGCAGAGACATTACTTTGCCAACAAAGGTCCGTCTAGTCAAGGCTATGGTTTTTCCAGTGGTCATGTATGGATGTGAGAGTTGGACTGTGAAGAAAGCTGAGAGCCAAAGAATTGATGCTTTTGGACTTGAGAGTCGCTTGGACTACAAGGAGATCCAACCAGTCCATTCTAAAGGAGATCAGCGCTGGGTGTTCTTTGGAAGGAATGATGCTAAAGCTGAAACTCCAGTACTTTGGCCACCTCATGAGAAGAGTTGACTCATTGGAAAAGACTCTGATGCTGGGAGGGATTGGGGGCAGGAGGAAAAGGGGACGACAGAGGATGAGATGGCTGGATGGCATCACCAACTCGATGGACTTGAGTTTGAGTGAATTCCGGGAGATGGTGATGGACAGGGAGGCCTGGTGTGCTGCGATTCATGGGGTTACAAAGAGTCAGACATGACTGAGCCACTGAACTGAATTGAATGCACAAGAAAAAATAAACTGGATTATATGAAAACTAAAATCTTTGTGTTGCAAAAAATACCATCAAACAAGTGAAAACACAACCCACAGAATAGAAGAAAATATGTATGAACCATGTATCTGATAAGAGATTTGTATCCAGAATATATAAAGAACTGTTACAACTCAATAATTGTAAAGATAACTTAATTACAAAATAGGCAAATGAACTGAGTAGATATTCCTCCTGAAAAAGATACACAAATGGTCAATAGACACATGAAAAGTTGCTTAACATCATTAATCGTCAAGGGAATGGAAATCAAAGCCATAATGAGATACCACTTCACACCACTGGAAGGGTGAGAACCAAAAAAGTGCTGAGCAGAGTTCCAAGCACTATACAATAGGATTTTGTTGGTTATCGATTTTAAATACAGCAGTGTGTATATGACCTTCCCAAAGTCCTTAACTATCCCTTCCCCCCAGCAACCTTGCTTAGTGTTGTGTGCCAGCCTGAATGGGAGTGGGGTTTGGGGGAGAATGGAAGCATGTGTATGCATGGCTGAGTCCCTTCACTGTTCACCTGAAACTGTCTCATTGTTAATTGGATATATCCCAATATGAAATGCTTTTGGTGTTAAAAAAAAAATCAAAATTAAACAAACAAACAAAAAGGCAAGTGTTGGTGGTGATGCAGAGAATAGTGGACCCCAGTACACTGCTGGCAGGAAGGTAAAACAGCTGCAAGTGCTTTGGAAAGCAGAGCAGCAGTCCTCCCCATCAAATCTACTCCTCGGTATACACCCCAAAGAAACGGAAACACACACCTGCTCCAAAGCTTGCACACGAATGTGCATAGCAGCATTGCTCATAGTAGCCAACTAATGTGTAAACAGCTTGTATGTCCATCATCTGATGAAAGGGGGAATAAGCTGTGGAAGACATCCACACAATGTAATGTTATTCAGCAATAAAAAGAAATGAAGTCCTGATACATGCTACAACATTGATGAAGTTTGAAAATATTCTAAGTGAAATAACCTAGTCAGAAATGCCACATATTGCAATGGTGTAATTCATAGGAAGTGACTGCAAGTGGGTATGGGGTTTCTTCTGAGGGTTATCAAAGTATTTTAAAATCATCAGTAGAGATGCTTTCACCATTCAGTGAACTTTGTAAAAGCTGTTGAATTGTACACTTTAAATGTGTGAATGATATGGCATGTGAGCTTTATTTCAATAAAGCATATGAACACATGTGCATGTATATATATAAAACACATACATACAAATATATGTATTAAAATGCCATATAAGACCTAGGCAATATTAAGAATGGAATGAAGCACCTCCAGGCACTCTGGTTCAACCTGGTGAATGGGGCTGTGTGCCAGGCGTAGAATGAAAAGCAACTAGATAATGTTGCTTTCTAAAAAACAACTTATTGAGGTGTAATTTATATGAGACAAAATGTCCCCATTTGAAGCTTCCAGTGTGATAAATTTTGACAAATGTAACCACCAACATCATCAAGATATAGAACATTTTATTACCCCCAAAATTTCCCTTGTGCATATTTATGCCCAAAGCCTAGCTTCAGGCAACTATTGATCTGCTTTAGGTCCTTATAGGACAGTTTTGCCTTTTCCATAATTTCATATAAATTAAACCATACAGTGTGTACTACTTTGGATCTGGGATTTAAACAAACTCAGGCTAATATATGTGATATTCAACTGTGCTGTCATGGGTATCTTTAGTTCATTGCTTTTTAAAAACATTGTTGATAATATTACCCCATATGAATATATTAAGATTTGTTTATTCATTCATCTGCTTATGAACACTTGAGATTTTTCCGATTTGTATTTTTATGATCATTAAGGTACAAGTTTTAGTGTGGACATAAGTTCTCAAAGCTGTTTGGTAACTACATAGAAATGGGATACATAGGATTTTATGGTAAGTATATGCTTAACTTTATAAGAAACCATCAAGTGAAGTGAAAGTCACTCAGTTGTGTCCAACTCTTTGCGACCCCATGGACTATACAAGTCCATGGAATTCTCCAGACTATTGGAGTGGGTAGCCTTTCCCTTCCCCAGGGGATCTTCCCAATCCAAGGACTGAACCCAGGTCTCCTGCATTACAGGCGATTCTTTACCAACTGAGCCACAATGGAAGCCCTGCTGCTGCTGCTAAGTCATGTCAGTCGTGTCCGACTCTGTGTGACCCCATAGACGGCACCCAACAGGCTCCTCTGTCCCCAGGATTCTTCAGGCAAGAACACTAGAGTGGGTTGCCATTTCCTTCTCCACGGAAGCCCTGATTCCCAAAATATTCAATATCATTTTGCATAATCACCAGCAATAAATGAGGGTTGAAGTCTTTTTAATTTTAGTCATCCTAAAGTGGGTATCTCAATGATTTTAAGTTGCATTTCCTTGATGACTAAAGTAAATGGAGTATCTTTTCATGTGATTTTTGGCCATTCACATATCTTCTCTTGTGAAGTAACTGTCCAAGTCTTTTGCCTATTAAAAAAAACTGAATTGATTTTTTATTACTGAGTTGTATGAGCTCTTCACATATTCTGGATTCAAATCCTTTACCAGCTAAGTTATTTTCATCTATGGCTAGAAATTTCATTTTCTTAATGGTGTCTTTTTAAATAATGTTTTTGATGAAGTTCAATGCATTCATTTTTTTTCTTTAATGTTTCAAATTGCCTACCTCATGACTGCAAAGAGTTCCTATGATTTCTGTAAGTTCTATAGTTTTGTAATTTTATATATATTTGAAGTTAATTTTTGTGTCTAGTGTGAATCAAAGGTTGAGGTTCACTTTTGAGTATGAATAACAAGTTTTTAGTGCCATTAGTTGAAAAGATTATTTCTCCATTGAAGCACTGTCTTAGCACCTTCTCCAAAACTACAAGGATTCCTCAAGTTTTCCTCGTACAGCCACACACACACTGCCCTCCCACTTTCCTCCCATGCCCTCTCACTTAACCACAGCAATCGCCAATCTGTTCTCCATTTTGACCATTTCATTGTTTCAAGAACGTTATATGAATGAAATTATAAAGTATATCACCTTCTGAGGTTGCTTTTTACTCTGCTGTTCTGTATTTACCCACACATAATGCTCTTCCCTCACCTGTGGGGCTCTAAGTTTCATTGATATTAGTCACCTTGCATCTTAAGAATTTACATTTCAGGTCTCCTGGTGAAGGACTTTGCCAGCTTTGCTTCTCTGAAAAAGTGTTCATTTCATCTTTGTTCCTCAAGGCTATTTTTACTGTCTATAGAGGTCTAGGTTAACAGTTTATTTGTGATTTAGGTTAACAGGTTATCTGGGCTTCCCTGGTGGCTCAGCTGGTAAAGAATCCACCTGCAATACGGGAGACCTGGGTTTGATCACTGGGATGGGAAGATCCCCTGGAGAAGGGAAAGGCTACCCACTCCAGTATTCTGTATAGTCCAAGGGGTCATGAAGAGCTGGACACGACTGAACAACTTTCACTTATTTGATGGTAATTTTTGTTTCAGCATTTTAAAGATAACATTTCATTTTCTTCCATCTAAAAAAGTTTCTAACAAGAAGTATCTGGACATTGTTACCTTTATTCTTCTGTAAGTAATGCTTTATGTCTGTATATAGTATTTTTCTGTCTGTTCTTAAAATTTTCTATTTATATAAACTGTTTTCAGTAATTTGACCAGTAATTCTTTTGATGTAATTTTCTTTTGTGTTTATCCTGATTGGGGATTGTTGAGCTGCTTGGCTATGTGAACTTTCATAAAACTTAGATTTTTAGCCATTATTCCTATTTTTTTAATACTCTCCTCCCTTTCAGAGGCTACAATTACACGCATATTTATATAGCTCTTTTAATGGGCTTATCTGCTCATTATATCTTAAGTACCATTTTGAGCCTCTTTCTATTAACTGATCTTTCTCTCAATTATGGACAATTTTTTCCCTCTAATGCATGTCAAATAATTTTGGACTGGGTACTGGAAATTGTGTCTTTTATGCTATTGAATGTTGGATTTCATTGTTTTTAATGAGTGCTGGGCTATGTTCTCTAAGGCAATTAATTTACTTGCATATCAACTTGATCTTTTAAGTTTTATTAGAACCTTAATAAGCAGAGTTTGGGCTTTCCTGATGGCTCAGATGGTAAAAGAATCTGCCTGCAAAGCAGGAGACACAGGTTTGATCCCTGAGTTGGGAAGATCCCCTGGAGAAGTGAATGGCAGCCCACTCCAGTATTCTTGCCTGGAGAATTCTACAGACAGAGGAGCCTGGCGGGCTACAGTCCATGGGGTCACAGAGTCAGACACGAAAGAGTGACACACAGGCAGAGTTTACTCTAGGACACATTTAATTCTGTTCCTAAGCCTTGACTCTGGGGGTTTTGGATTGTGCTCAATCTTCATCAAGAAGCCTCCACTCCGGCTGGTTAGAACTCACACTTCTACTAGCCCTGTATTACCTCTAGGAATTATTCAGCTTACAGGTCCTCAGTCATTCTTTGCCTGTCTCACGAGCTTCCACCCTGCAGTTAGTACTCAGAAGGAGATGCAAGAGGACCTCTACACAAATCCTGAGAATTTTCTACATGGCACACTCCAGCTACCTCAGCCTCTCCAAATTCTCATTTCTACCTCCTAAATTCAGTGATGCCACCATGCCAAGCCTGAGTCTATACTGTGGTCCAGAATGTGCCTCCAGACAGGAAGCTAATACTCCCACAGGGCTCACCTCACTTGTTTCCCTTCTCAGAGGGGTCAGAGAACTGCCCTGCCTGTTGTCTGGTGTCTGAGAAGAGTTGCTACACAGCCTCCGCCTGGCTGTCCTCGCTTTTTCAGTAGGAGAACAAGTCCAGTCACTCCCACACGAATGGAAGTAGGAGCAACTGAGGCCATTAAACGGCCTAGTGCCGTCCGTCCCGCACCCCCCCACCCCCCGCCAAGACCGTGTCTGGTGGTATTCAACACCCGAGACGTGGCTTAGGTTTGATGGTTTTCTCTGAACCCAGAACACTGTGGGCTTCCCCAGCACAAGAGTTGGGATGGAAAAGCATAGGGTGCTCTCCCAGCAAAGATTTTCAGCTCCTTTTACCCAGCGTGAGCAACGTTCATTCGATGCCCTCCCAAACCCCTGTTTTAAATGTTCTTACATCTCTGCTAACAGCTGCAGCCTCTATTAGTCAGCTGGCTTCCCCCAGGGTTCTTATCCTGGTCCCAGCATTGTCATATCTCATGAGTGGCATGTCAAGTCTCCCATCTTAGGTCCTTTCTTTCTTAATATCCATTGTCAAGGTGAAGATCTCTGACAGAGGGGGATGAGAACCGGCCCACTACAGAGTGAACCTTTCTGATATCACTGCGGTCCTCAGTGATATTTATACATTCATCCTACGCTAGCTGACTGGTTCTCTCTCTTCTCAGCACCAACAAGTTTCATAGTTGTGAGGTCCTTAGGCTTGAGGGTACATAAATCATCATCACTTCAACTCCTCACTCCTCCACACCATCCTTCCTTAGGATGACTAAGACTGTCTTTGGATGCTGGCACCAGCTCTGCCACTTATTAGTTGGGTAGCCCTAGGCTATTTACTTACTCCCTTTGAACTTGTGTTCATACTTGTGGTATACAGATCATACATTCTGTATAATTTTACAGTTAAGGCTTAAGCAAGATAATCCATAGTAAAGTACCATACCTGGGCCACAGCAAATGCTTAATAATGTTAGATGTGGTGGTGATGATTAAAGGTAGCTTTTCATCTAGCCTACATACCATCCCTCCGCCCAACCTATTACAATTACTCCTTAACTAAGGGTTATGCATGTTCAGAATCATTTCATGTCTACTCAGATTTTCAATTTTATTTTTTAAAAAAAGAGTATGTTCTTTTCTTCCCTTTTCCAGCTCCTCATAAACATGGCTTATCAACTCTGAGCTCTGTACCATCTCATTCTTAACTCCCTCTAATCCAGCTTTTATCTGCCAACACTTTTTATCTCTTCTAAAAATCACCAGTGGCCTCTAGGTCATATGAAGACTTTAAAAAAGCCTAATAGTCCATGGCCTTTCTACAGCTTTTGACAGAATTTCCCATTCTCTTCTTCTTTGGCTATAAGAACCACTTAACTTGTCCTTTTCACTTCCTGCCTGAGGTAGACTGAAATCACTGGTCTTATTCCTTCATTCTCCTGTGCAATATTATTACCCTCACCCCAACAATGGCCTTATGGTAGATGTAATAAAAGTGTGTACTCCTTGTGTTTGGATTTACCTATGTGACTTCATCTGAAAAATGAGATGTGAGAAAGTTTACCACGCACTCAGGCGTGAAATGTGCTTGCCCAGTTGGGATTTCCCTCCTGCGCCCTGCCTTGTGCCATAAGAGGAGTACGCCACTGATTCAAAGGCACAAAAAGAAAAGAGAAGACAAAAGAAACACAGAAGTGGTTGAGGAGAAATTACTCCTGATACAGCTGACAGTAAATAATCGCAGAGACTCGTGATCATAAAAGACTCAAACCAAAGAATTTAAAAATTAAGACAGACCAACAACCCCAAACGACACTGAGAAGGTAGTAAGAAATTTAGATAAAATATTAATAAATACAGTTCAGATAAGCTAATATGCAGCCAGGTTTAAGAGTTACTCATCAAAACCACTTGGGATGGCTTCCCTTGGCATATAATGTAATTATGCCCAATGAGGCACAGAAGGGTCTGCTAAGGATGGAGGTGGAGTTTGGGGGAGATGCTTCCTTACTTTTAAACCGTCAAAGGGAGCAAGTTGTTGTCTACTTCTGCTGGGCACTGCAGTACCTCCATGTGAACCCTGGAACTCTGGCCAAGGGTAATGCCAATGTGGAAGACGCCAGAGAAGAGAGACGGAAGGAACCTGATAACTGTTGTTGAGCCACCGAATCAAACAGTGTGCAGAAGCTCCATGTTACGGCATCTTATAGTGTAAGAGAATAAAGTTTCCCAATGTTTAAGCCAACAGGAGTCAGAAATTTCTGTCTATGGCTGAAAGCATTCTAATTGGTGACCAAGTAGGACTGTTCATAGATCTATAAGAATTGGCTAATATTAGAAAACCTAGCAAACTTGCCACACTTTCATCTATATATATTATATATTCCAAAGGTCTATGGAAACATGAACAAGGATATTCATCACAGCACTGTTTGTGGTACCAAACCATGGGAAGTAACCTAATTCAATCATTAGAGGACTGGATAAGTAAAATGTAGTTTTTTGCAACACTGAATTCTCTGCATGACCACACGAGGAGTAATATAATAGATTTCTATCATATTACTAAAGGCAACTAATTTTAAAATTATGTCAGTGTACATGTAGTAGTAGAGATATAATAATGCTGAAGACCACAGTGTTGAATGAAACAAAAAAAAAACCCATGCTGATAGCACAATAACTTTCGTGAGAATTAAACACGAACACCAGTACACGACCCCTGCTGTTTCTCAAGGATATAAAAGATCTCTAGATATAAAAACAGAAGGTAAAATGGGAATTACAGTGAAAAGAATAGTTTAAAAAAAGGACCTTGACAGATCAAGACTGGGAGTGTCCCATACTTTGGGGAGTATAAGTAACTTAATTTTCTCTACCTGAGATCAGGGGAAGAAGGAGAGGAGGAGAGGGAAGGGTGGGGAAGAAGGGAATGAAAGGAAGAAGGGGAACAAATACCTGTGAAAGTAATTTACATTAATAGACTGAAATAAAGCACAGATGCTTCCCAAGAGATACAGAAGCGGCTTTCAATAAAACTTACCATGAATTATTCTTAAGAAGACAAGATTAGAAAAGCACTGCTTTAACTTGAAAAGGGCATCTATCCAAAACCTAGAGTCAACATTATTCTTAACGGTAGAACCTTAAAAGCTTTGCTTTTAAAGTCAACAAAACAAGAAAGGCTAAAATGACTACCTCTGTTGACTATTATATGGAATGTGCCCCCAAATTTAATAAGAACAAAGAACGATGAAGATTAGAGCATGAATTAAAATTATATTCATAGATTATATATTTATCTACATAGAAAACACAAGAAAATCACCAGAAAACAACAGAATAGAAGGGTGCTAGATATAAAATCTACATGCAGAAATAAATAGCATCGAGAAACAACATCAATTAGAAATTTTAATAAGGAAAAAAGAACATTCATGAGAAATAAACACTGGAAAGGGTCTAGGAATAAACTCATGAGAATGTGTAGAACATTTATAGAGAAAATTATCACATCTAAATAAGAAATTTTATATTTAATATAAGATTTTAAATGTATAGATAATATTAATATATACATTAATATGTAAGAATTTATGTTTAAGTTCTTGAATAAATGGAGAAATAAGACATTATGGTAAGACTCAATATTATTAAAAAATTAAGCAAACTCCCAACAGTTTTTAGGGCACTGTAACTTATTTTAAAATTTCAATACAAGAATAACAGTACATGAATAATTAGGATAATTTTTTAAAGAATGGCAAAGAAGAAAACTGGTCAAAACACATTGAACACCTGCATTAAAGTAGATGCTTATGCCATGATACACAAATAAATTGGTAGATCATATTAAACAACCCTGGGCACAATTCTCTTTGACATCTCAAATTTAACAAATACAAAACTGAACCCCTCATCTATCCCTCCCTGCCCCCAATCCTAAACCCATTCTTCCCCCATCTCCCCCTTTTTCACCGACACTCTTTGGAATTTGTTTACCACAGGAGGAAAAGTGGTTTCGCCCATTTCCCTAAGATTCCATTTTTCGTTCCTCCATAGACAGCAATGCACCAAGACTTATTCCCTGAAATCATACTAAAATAGCCAGGAGTAAATAGGCCTATGGGAAAAACTAAAATCTCTTTCTTGCCCTTTTCCCTACAATGACAGAGGTCCCTTGAGTGCCGATCTCTGTGGGGCCTTTGACTTTATGGGCTTCTCTTGAGAGGCACGAAAATGCAGCAGGATTTAATATCCACAAACAAAAGAAATCAATGCCATCCCTGTTTCTTCAAGGAGCACTAAAGTAGCAAGGAGCAGAAACGACTGGGCTCTGTGTGGCGGCAAAGGGCATCCAGTCTCCTCACGGAGTCCCTTAGTGCCCTTCACGGAACTTAGCACCCCTATACCCCTTCTCCAGCACCACAGTTCAAAAACATCAATACTTCGGCGCTCAG
>SJYV01048237.1:2111669-2136283 GCA_006410875.1 Neotragus pygmaeus | reverse complement strand
TATCTTTCCTTTTCTCCTTTGCTTTTGGCTTCTCTTCTTTTCACAGCTGTTTGTAAGGCCTCCTCAGACAGCCATTTTGCTTGTTTTGCAGTTGTTTAAAGGCTTGGTAATATTTCAGTGGCTCAGATGATAAAGAATGGGGGAGACCTGGATTTGACCCTTGGGTCAGGATGATCCTCTGGAGAAGGGAATGGCAACCCCTTCCCCCAGTATTCTTGCCTGGAGAATTCCATGGAGAGGGGAGCCTGGCAGGCTACAGTTCATGGGGTTGCAAAGAGTTAGACTGAATGACTTTCACAGGACGGGAACTTAGCTTAATACATGACGGACATGTATTACAGTTGTTTAAAGGCTCGGTAATATTTCAGCTACACCAAACTTAATCCTTAACTGACATATTTGATTAGACAGTTTGTTCTATCCAGTTATTATAGTACCTGGCTCAAAAGGATAAGGCCCAAGGGATTTTAATGTCTATTAATGTGTAATGGAAAACATTATTTAGAGCATGGATTCTTAACAATCACTGGGCTTTTATCCCCAATGGCATTACAAAGTGCAGTGACACCTGGCACCAAGGAACACTAACCTTATAGTGTAGTGAACACAAGTATCAAGGGCCAGTTTCATGTGTTACCTATTGTATTTGGAGAAGAATATTGGTTGCCTCGTTTCACGGGGAAATATTTGGACTTTGATAACCATACCCAACGACTGACGGATTGTGATGAGGCTACTGAGGTCCTGCTCTGTGGACCAACTTCTCACATTTGGGAATCCTGCTTTTTGGGGACCTCCATTAACTATTATGAATGGACTATCTTCCCTAAACCCTATGTTTTTGTTTTGTTTTGTTTTGTTTTAATGGATGCTCAATTTTCTGTATTGTAACCAATGATGTAGAAACTGTTTCTATATATCAGTTAGGAACCCCTTTTTCTGGATGCCTAGTACATGTTGATCATTTATATTGGAAGGGGACCACCTATTACTATCCCCTCATGAGAACTCAGGTATTATGGACCCAAATGTTATTTCCTACTTTGTCTGTTCCTAATATTAGCTTCCCCTGAGAACCTTTATGTAAGACTTTGCAAGGAATCAAAGTGCTACAAAATTTCTTAGATAAATGTAATCATACCTTGATAGAACATTCTGCTGTTATTACTATTGCTGCCAAAACGTTAATAGATATAGGAATTGATATACAAAAACATACTAATCATTCATGGTGGGACTTTTTCTTTACTAAATCCCCTATGGTCAAAAAATTATTGCCTACTTGTTTAATCTCTTGTTTCTTTGATGATTTTTGTTTGATTCTGGATTTGTGGTCTGACTTGTAGGGTTAAGAAAACCGCTCGTGTTATTTTGCCTTATTCCTATGCTGTTCACCCTGAGCAATCCTGAGGCCCACTGTTAGGGAAATTGAAATGGAGGAAGTCTTGTTAGGGCTTCAGAAGCAGGAGAGTAGGGCTCTGACCTGCTTCTGACCTGCCTGAACACTGCTCAGATTCCTTGTCTGCAAGCACAGCAAGTCAGGTGGTACTTTAGATAAGAAAGGAATTCTTGGAATTCCTGAGCTCCTGAGGGTCTGGACACCCCTCCACACCACCCCCCACCCTCCAGCAGGGTCTAACGAAATCCTGTGACTCACAGTGTGAAACAAACAGCACTGTAAAAGTCATAAAAAGAGCTGCATTTTTGTATGCAAACTGACAATGATATCAGTTTGTGGCCTGGGATTATAAACAGGACCCCACAAAACTGCAATTTGAAGTCTTGCCTGTAGGGGGACGTACTGCCCAGGACCACTGCCCAGTTGGGATTCCAGACNCTGCATTTTTGTATGCAAACTGACAATGATATCAGTTTGTGGCCTGGGATTATAAACAGGACCCCACAAAACTGCAATTTGAAGTCTTGCCTGTAGGGGGACGTACTGCCCAGGACCACTGCCCAGTTGGGATTCCAGACTGCTGTCAATGATGGAAGTCTGGGTAGAGGTCAGTCTAATTTGGTAACGTATACTCTGTTGTTGAGTTGCTAAGTTGTGTCCTACTCTTTCATGACCTCATGGAGTATGGCCCACCAGGCTCCCCTGTTCATGGAATTTCCCAAGCAAGAATACTGGAATGGGTTGCTATTTCTTCCTCCAGGGGATCTTCTCAACCTAGGGACTGAACCCACATCTCATGCTTGGCAGGTAGATTTTTTGCCACTAAGTCACCAGGGAAGGCCATACACTCTGCTTTTTTTTTTTTTTCCTTTTAATAGAATAGACTGTGTATTGAAATTAAGTCAACTAATCTATAAAAAAATTCAAATTGTTTATGTGTGTGTAAAGAGTGGTTTCTTTTGTTAACAAATTCTTCAAACCAAAAATGAAAGTAAAACTTCCAACAAAACGACAACCAAAAAAATACACAAAAAATTGAGTTGCTAGAAATAAAGCTAATAAAATATATGCAGAGCTTAAATGGTAAAATGATAACGTTTGAGTTCCAAATAAGTAGACATACCATACAAATATCAACCTCTAAATTAATCTACAGAGTCAAATGTAATTGTGATAAAAATCCCAACAGAGTAAGTGTGTGTGTGTGTGTGTGTATAAACTGACAACCCAATTCTAAAATTTTTGTGGAAATATAGAAGGACCAGCATAGCTACAGAACTCTTGAAGAACGGCAATATGGAAGAGTTTGTTCTTTAATATACCAAGACATATTTTTAAAATACCATACCTAAGACTGTTATTAGCTCAGAAATAGCCAAACATACTAATGTAGCAGAATAGAGATCCTAAAATATAGGAAAAGGAATTTTTTAATATAAATGATGCGAGGGCAATTGGATACCTAGATTTTTAAAATGAAATAGTATGCTTACTTTCTACTATTTAAAAATCAACTATAAATGCATCAATGAATTCTATGTGAAAGTCCAATCTATAAAAAGTTTAGAATTGAAGAGTTTATAGGACAATATGTTCCCTAATTCAGGAAAAGACTGATTAATTCAACTAATTAAAGTTAAGAATTTCTGGACATACAGGTGGCCAAAAAGCACATGAAAAGATGCTGAACATTACTAATTATCAGAAAAATGCAAATCAAAACTACAATCAGGTATCCCCTCACATAGGTCAGAAAGGCCATTATCAAAAAGTCTACAAACAATAAATGCTTTAGAGGCTATGGAGAAAAGGGAAGCCTTCTAGTCTGTTGGTGGGAATGTAAATTGGTTCAGCCACTACAGAGAACAGTATGAAGTTTCATTAAAAAACTAAAACTAGTTACCATATGATCCTGCAATCCCACTCCTGGGCATATATCCAGGGAAAATGATCATTTGAAAAGATACACGCACTCCAACGTTCACCACAGCACTATTTACAATGGCAAGACATGGAAGCAACCTCAATGTCCAACAACAGACAAGGGGGTAATGAAGGTGTGGTGCATATATAAAACGGAATGCTATTCAGCCATAAAAAAATGAAATGATGTCATTTGTAGCTGGTGCTTAAGTTGAAATCATACTAAGTGAAGTCAGACAGACAAATATTTGATATCACTTATATGTGGAATCTAATTTTAAAATGATACAAATGAACTTATTTACAAAATAGAAACAGATTTACTGACTGACTGACTTTGTTTGAAAACAAACTTATGGTTACCAAAGGGGAAACAGAGTGGAGAAGCGTAAGTCAGGAGTTTGGTATTAACATACACATACTACTATATACAGTACTGACTTCTCTGGTGGTTCAGATGGTAAAGGACCTACCTACAATGTGGGAGACCTGGGTTCAATCCCTGGGTCAGGAAGATCCCCTGGAGAAGGAAATGGCACCCCACTCCAGTACTCTTGCCTGGAAAATCCCCATAGGCTACAGTCCATGGGGTCACAAAGAGTCGGACACGACTGAGTGACTTCACTTCACTTCACTACTATATATAAGACAGATAACCAGGAAGGACCTACTTTATAGTACAGAGAACTCTACTCAGTATTCTGTGATAACCTATGTGAGAACAGAATCTAAAAAATAATGAATATATGTTTAGATATAACTGAATCACTTTGCTATATACCTGAAACTAACACAACTTTGTAAATCACCTACATGCCAATAAAGTTTTAAAAAACACTGGTAGAGAGTAGTAAGTAGATCTCACCAGAGTGGTGTATGGTGTAAGGGAGAGAATTGGGCACTACAATTCTTGGAATTATTCCACTGCCTCAAAATAGGTGGATCTTAGGAGCCTTTGGTAATTACAACTATAAATCCATATTGATCTTATCTGCCACTCACTGAATTCATTATGCTTTTCAGTTGAAAGCTGTTATTGGATTTTGAAGTGGAAAGTACAGATATTGATGCTATTTCTAATGTTAGTTATTACTCAGCCGCTAAGTCATGTCCAGTTCTTTGTGACCACATGGACTGCAGCACACCAGGCTTCCCTGTCCTTTATCTCCCAGAGTTTGCTCTTATGTCCATTGAGGCAGTGATGCCATCCAACTATCTCATCCTCTGTTATCCCTTTTCCTCCTGCCCTCAGTCTTTCCCAGCATCAGGGTCTTTTCCAGTGAGTCAGCTCTTCACATCAGGTGGCCAAAATATTGGAGTGTCAGCTTCAGCATCAGTCATTCCAATGAATATTCAGGGTTGATTTCCTTTAGGATTGACTGGTCTGATATCCTTGCAGTCCAATGGTCTCTCATCAGTTTTCTCCAACACCACGGTTATATATGTATGTATACACACACACACCCACACATATATATCAGTATTAGTTACATATATATCAGTAATCAGTAATATTAGTTATAGCCATATCAGATTAACAGTGATTAAGAGTATAGAAAGATTTGGAATTAAAGGTACACATTCTGATTGAACATTATTATCAGCTTTAAGTATAAAATGAGAAATTACAAGAAAGATCTGTAAAATGAATAGGCAATGTTGGCTTCCCTGGTGACTCAGCTGGTAAAGAATCTGCCTAAAATACAGACGACCTGGGTTTGATATCCAGATCGGGAAGATCCCCTGGAGAAGGGAATGCCTACCCACTCCAGTATTCTGGCCTGGAGAATTCTGTGGACTGTATAGTCCATGGGGTGACAAAGAGTCCACACGACTGAGTAACTTTTACATCACTTCACTTCATATTTAAATGTACTTCAAGCATCCCTCTTTTTATCCTAAATTATATGTGTTTTCCTGATGTATGGACAAGGAGGTGAGTCATTAATCTTGACTGTGTGACTTTGGCAATTGTGTGAGTTGTGTGACTTTAGTAGCTGCCTCTGTTAGCCATACTTTCCGAGGATTCCTCGGAGCCAAGAGCATCTGCCAAGAGGAGTCAAAATGCTGCTGATGACAAGGAATTGGATTTGTTACAGATGGAAGTGCTCCAGCCTCTGAATTTGCCAACTTCATTGTTAGAGGAATGTGATAAATGGTTGTGTGCCTCTACCCTTGTAAACTGACAAAGATCCAAGCAGCTTAAAATGATAGGCTCCACTGGCTAAGTCTTGGGCAGTGGGCCATCCATCTACAACTGAACCCTAGAAATAAGAAGTATATAAAGATACATTTTCCAGGTTTGTTTTTTTTTTTTTTTTCTTTTAGGCCTTTGCATTTGGTTGTCCTGGACATGATCTCTGAAACTGGTAGGGGGAAATGCTACAATTGTGTTCCAGGGCAGGGAGTGAGAATTCCAGGAATACTGAGCCATTAAAATGAAAGTGCTTCAAGAATCCACTTGAGGCTTTTTGATAATGATTGTTGTATTATTGAAGTTTGAGGACTTTTTTCTTCCTTCCTCCCTCTCTACTCTAATTTGGTAGTGGATCATTTAAGAGAGCAAGCTCTAAACTCTTAACTATTAAAAGAGCATAAAATTTTTTTTGCTGGAGCTTAAAAATGCTTAGGGAAAGGAACTATATGAGTAGTATGTATAATTTTTTAATAATAACAAAAAAAGAATTACCTATAATCCCAGTTAAGTGTGGGATTATATAATAATTATATAAAATAATTATATAAAAAATAATGGAAGGTTATTCTCTTTATTTTTCTGCTATATTTTCCGTATAAAAGGCATATTTACAACAGTCTGTGTGCATATGCACATATGTGCATGTGTACATGTATAATGTATATATGTGTGCATGTCAAGGTCACCAAAGATCTCTATATCACTAAATCCAGCAATCACAGTCATCACTGCACATGACCTGTCAATGGTACTTAACACAAGTGACCACTCTCTTCCTTGAAATACTTCATTCACTTGGATCCCAAGATCCCATATTCTCCAAATTTTCACTTCTGTACCATTGGTCTTTCTTTCTTCTTCTCTTTTGTGTTTCTTCCTTCCCAAAACTCAGCCCTTGGACTTATCTTGGATCTAGCTCTCTTGGGAATCTTTTTCAGTTTCATGGCTGTAAATATCACCTATCTGCTGAGAACTCCCAAATGTACATCCCCCAGAATAATTCTCATTTGAACTCCAGGCTCATATATCTCTACTCCATTATACTTGGAAGTCTAACAGGCATCTCAAAGGTGTTCAAATAGAACTCTGAATCCTAGCAAACCATTTCTTACTACTGAAAAAAAAAAATCTCTTGCCAACTTTTTAAATAATAACTCCAAACTGCCAGTTACCTGAGCTAAAACTTCCATGCTATCCTTGATTCTTCTTTTCTTTCACATCCCACATCAAATCCATCAGCTAGCCCCCAAGGTGTATCCACGATCTGACCACTTCTAACTAATCCACTACCACACTGGTCCAAACCACCATGAACTTCCCCTGAAAGAGTCTCCTGCTTTTGCATTAGTCCTCTCCAAGACTTGAGTGATTCTTCTCAACTTAAATTCGGATCATAACCACTTTTCTTCTCAAAACACTCCAGGGGCTTCCCATATCACCCAGACCAAATGCCAAAGTCCTTGCAATGTCTTATTAACATTTTCTGTGTCTTACTTTTAAAATTTAAGAATATGTGGGAGACAGCACAGCGCTCGGAGTTAGATTGCCTGTGTTCAAAGCCTGGCTATTAGCTATATGATGCTGGGCTTCCCTGGTGGCTCAGGAGTAAAGAACCTGCCTGCAATGCAGGAGCTGCAGGTTCAATCCCTGGGTCAGGAAGATCGCCTGCTGAAGGAAATGGCAACCCACTCTAGTATTCTTGCCTGAAAAGTCAAGAAATAGTTGGACAGAACTTAGGGACTAAACAACAAAAACATGACATTGGGCAAGTTACTTAGCCTCTCATCTCAGTGGCTAAATTTCCTCATTGTAAAATGGGATTATCATAATATTAATCTCATAGAACTGTGGTGAAGATTAATGAATTAATATTTATAACATGCTTACAATAGTGCTGGCATGTAGTAAACATTATACATTTTTTTAAATGACAAAATTGGCATTTTTGTGCTATTGGCAGAAGATTTTATCATAAATTCTGCACATAAAAAAATGTCTCCAGTAAGAATTTATAGATACCCCAAACATCTCTCAAAACATAAGGATGAAATGTGTTTGGTGAAACAAATTTAAAATGAACTATAGGGTCACAAAGAGTCAAACATGACTGAAGCGACTTAGCACGAGTGCCCGCATCATTGTTTTATTCTTCTTGTTTATTCTGAGTTCAGAGTTAGAATTTATTATACACCATGATTTATGTTTTTAAACATTTTGGTGCTTTTTAAGCATCCTGATGCTAAATTGCTTATTCATTCACCTACTTCCTAACCAGCAATGCTTTAATTCCTAAAATAGGTGTTTTTTTTCTTTAGTTTATTGTATAGATTGGTTTCTAAGACACACTTTTTTTTCTCTACTTATGCCTTTTATTAATGCATTGAGGTGAAACAATTCAATCTACACTGATAAAATAAACAAAAGCTTAAGGTGCATTCCTACAAATACCTATTAAATATTATGGGTACAATAGGGAGAGTAAGTCATGTGGAATTTCCATAGAGAGTCATACAATTAATTGATTTTGTAGAGAAAAAAACACTAGACTCAATATTGAACAAGGCTTTTATCAATTTAAATCTGTCTGTGGAGGGAGGGGGAAAAGAGTCCCTAGCCAGAACCTGATCATCATAGCTCAGTTATTACATCCATTTTACACTTTTAATACTTCATTATAACTGAAGAATAAAAAATACTCACAAACCACCCGCCTCTGCACAATACACACACACAGCAACACAATATATATTCATACTCTTCTGGAATTGCCTTATGATCCACAGAGGAGAAAAGGCCTTGGACTCACAAGAAAACTTCTACAGATTATTTCAAGTGGGAAAACCTCTTTGAAAAGAGGTCAAATACACATTTGAATACAAGGTAAGTCACAGTGTTTAACCATAAAAACAAAAGGGAGTTAGGATTTGTGAAAAAATTGTGAATAGGTCATAAAATTTATTCAAGAGTGTATAAATGAGAGATTAAATAAAAAACTTTTTATTTTGTATTGAGGTATATATAACCTATTAACAATGCTGTGAATAGTTTCAGGTGAACAATGAAGAGACTCAGTCATACATAAAAATGTATCCATCCTCCCCCAAACTCCCCTCCTGTTCAGCCTGCCACATGACATTGAGCAGAGTAAGATTTCTTTTTTTTGACAGCTGAGTTTAACTTTTAGAATATGTGGTGTGACGTTTTGTTAATTCCAGAAAAGTCTTACGGTTCTAAATGAAATTGTAGCGTAAACTGGTCCTATTGCTGGAACTCTTAAAGGCCTCTGTATGTTGAGGTGGACTACACATGAGCTTCCGGGGAAAAATAAACCTCAATTTTTTGCCAATAGCAAAATCTCTCAGACTCAACCACTATGCAGCTATGGAGAATTCCTCTGAGGATGTGAGGGAGAAAACAGTACTATTGAGCCTAGAAACATGAGTTGACAACAAAATCTTGCTTAAATCAATATTATTGTGAAATTTATCATGTTGTGGTATTTCCATGTGTAAAAGATGGACAAATGAATAATGCCCTTATAGAATGTCATTGTAATTCCTATTGAATAACACCTTTCCTCACTTCTTTTTAATTTTAAAAGAAACCTTCCTTAGTTAAATCAATATTATTGTGAAACTTAGCATGTCAGGTATTTACATGTATAAACGATGAAAAAATGAATAATGCTCTTCTAGAATGTCATTGTAATTCCTGTTTAATAACACTTTTCCTCACTTCTTTTTAATTTTAAAAGAAAATTGGCCTTAAAACACCATCCAGACAAGAATCCAGATGATCCAGGGGCTGCTGAAAAGTTTAAGGAAATCAACAACGCCCACACAATTCTTACTGACATGTCAAAAAGAAACATTTATGACAAATACGGCTCACTGGGACTCTATGTGGCCGAGCAATTTGGAGATGAAAATGTTAATACCTACTTCATGCTGTCAAGCTGGTGGGCAAAGGTGAATCAGATTTTTTGTTTCCCTTGAAAAAAATTTCCTGAAAGGTCATGATATTATTCACTCTTTCAGACTCCATCTTAAAGAAAGCCTAACCTTAGTATATTACTAAACTCTTACTAATAAAAGAGCTATCACTTGGACTGAAAGCTGCTATGATATTTAAGGATCGTTTTTGCTTTAGCTTACCAAATGATTATAAAATACAGCATGACTTAAAATACTTCTAGACATTAATTATGTTTGAATTTGAAGCTTCAGGTTAATTCTGATTGCCCTCATTACTCCCATAATGACTAATTAAGAGCTGACTCATTGCTGAAAACCAAAAATAATTAGCGTGACAACTGTTTAAAAATTATTATGGGACAAACTCAGCTATGTACCTTCTTATCTATAGCACAGGCTACATCAGTGAACACAATGCTAGGGAGAATGCATGGAAATTATGTCATAGGTTCACGTGAAGCCTGATGTGGGGTAGTGGAGAAGGAGATGAAGGGGAAAGGTGAGAATTAAGTAGTGGAGGACACTGAGTTGGAGAGACAGAGAGGAAAAGAGAGGGAGAAAAAGGATATCTAGTCAAGAGAAAGGCAGCATTGATAGGACTTAGTGCAATCAGAATTGACTTTTGACAGTAGTGTGATTTCCTAGGAATTCCTCATATAGGCATGTTTGATAATAGTTTCATATTTGTTTACGAGTATTCAAGGCTTCCCAAGTGGTGCTAGTGGTAAAGAATCTGCCTGCCAGTGCAAAAGCCAGAGGAGACCTGGGTTTGATCCCTGGGTCTGATCCCTAGGTCTGATCCCTGGGTCAGGAAGATCCTCTGGAGTAGGAAGTGGCAGCCCACTACCCCAGTATTCTTGCCTAAAGAATCCCATGGACAGAGGAGCCTGGTGGGCTACAGTCCATGGGGCCACAAAGAGTCAGACACAACTAAGCACACACACACACGAATATTCATATCCTTATCTTCTGATTGCAGTATATTTATATTTGAATCATACATATAGTCCAATGGCATCTTTTTTTTGGACAGTTCACATACATGTAGTAAGTTTACAGTACATATATCTCATGAAATCACATGAACTCCCATGTAACATGAAATCATATGTTACAACTCAATTCACATGAGTTGTAACAAATAACTTAAAAAACTGCAGATCTCCAGAGTCAGGAGTCATGTTCAGTAGTATTCTGATTGCCACCTTCTTCCACAAAAATAAATCTTGCTAAATTAAGTGGTTGTACATATGCAAGATGAGAGAGGATACCCCTGGTGGCTCAGACAGTAAAAGAATCTGCCTGCAATGCAAGGTACCTGGGTTTGATCTCTGGGTCAGGAAGATCCCCTGGAAAAGGGCATGGCAACCCACTCCAGTGTCCTTGCCTGGAGAATCCCATGGACAAAGAGGCCTGATAGGCTATAGTCCATGGGATCGAAAAGAGTCAGACATGACTGAATGACTAACACTTTCACTTTCATGGGGAGAGCAAGTCTGTAGCCTAAAGCCTCCTTCGCCTTCTACAGTCCTCAGAATTCCTTTTCTTGGGGATAAGTGGGGTTCCCACTGAAACCCCCTTTCTTTACTGTTGAGGACTTGGGAGGGAGGTAAATTTCTGCCAAGAGGACATGGAACTTGGAATGAGAATTTAAATACTGTCAATGTCATCTATGATGATAGATTGAACGTTTATGTAAAATACAGGTTTTTGTGGGCTTACCTGGGAACCTAACCTCCAGATATGACATAATGTCCACAGGAAGATATGTCCAGAGTTCTAGGTAATTACACACTAGTACCTGATTGCATATTGGAGTCTATCTAGATAAAAAAGAGAATCAATTCCCTTGTCCAGGAAGTTGACAAAATTGATCAAAATTCATAGAGTTAAGCAGAAGCTGTAATAGTATAAGAGATATGTGTGCTAAGTTGCTTCAACCTTTTGCAACCCCATGGACTGAAGCCTACCAGGTCCCTCTGTCCATGGGATTCTCCAGGCACGAATACTAGAATGGGTTACCATTTCCTCCTCCAGGGTATCTCCCCAACCCAGGTACTGAACCTCCATCACTTATGTCTCCTGCCTTAGCAGGCAGGTTCTTTACTACTAGCACCACTTGGGAAGAACAGTGTAAGAGATATACAAAAATAATTCCTGATGTGGTTATTTCAAAATAAGCCTACAAAAAAATCTACTTCCCTTCTGTTTGTGCCAAAGCCTCATTGCACAGTATCCATCAGAGTGCCCCAGCACATGATGATCATGTTTTAAGTATGCACTACATGTATGAATCAGTTTACCGATTTTAAAATGTGTATTTTGAAAACAATGAACACCTACTTGTATCTTATACTACACTAAGCTCTGCGAGGATAAGGCAAGGTTATTTCTGAAATAGACAAGCAATCCAGCTGGAATAACTAAAGAACAAAACATGCATTAAAGAAAATTTTCAGAGAAGAGAAAAAATTTGGGAATGGAATAGGAAAAGCAAAAAAGGACAACAGTAGGTAAAGAAATGGGTAGCATGTTGGGGAAACAGCTCTAGAACACTGCACAGGAGGGTCTTAGAGGCTGTTGGTGAGGAGGAAGCTTTTTTGCACTTTTCAGACTAATTTAAGAAATCCACAACTCTATGAAAATGCAGAGAATCCACAGCAAAAAAACTGTAGGTGTGAGGGTGTATAAAATCACTTCCGATTTCAAATAATATATTTTTAATAAAATCGTAAACTTATTTTGCTCAGTTAACAAAGATGGCCTTGTTTTCACTGCAGATTAGATTAGGAGAGTGTAATCTTTTAATCTTTAACTATGGTGAACTAGTGAGGAAACGTTTTATATACTTGTGGGGAAATCCTGGTGTTGTGCACTAGGAGGAAAAAAATCATTTGTTTATCTACTAATCAATAATCAATCAATACATTCATTCATTCAGTAGGTATTTCTTGTCTACCACATGCCAAATACAAACCCTGAGGTAGAGGAGGGATTGAAAGATGACTAATATATAGTTCCAGCCTTCAGGAGGCTCATGGTCTGAGACAGAATTATAAACTGATCACTGTCTTAAACTTTCCAGAATAACTGAAAAGTTTTGTCTTGTCAACAAAACAAGACTACGGTGGACATTTGTATGGAGTATGGTTGGGGCACAGAGGAGGGAGTAATTGTTCTGGTGCATGACTGCTAAGTCACTTTGGTCATGTCCGACTCTTTGAGACCCCATGGACGTAGCCTGCCAGGCTCCTCTGTCCATGGGATTCTCCAGGCAAGAATACTGGACTGGTGTGCCATGCCCTTCTCCAGGGGGAATTGTTCTGGGGGAGGTGGGCTTTCTGGAAAGATGACAGAGAGGATTGCTGAGATAAACTTACACACAGAGTGGGTATCTGTTAGATGACTAGGGGGTGGGGCGGGGGATGTCCAGGCAGATGAGTCCACAGGGAGAGCAGAACTACAGCAAATATGGCAGGAGGGGAGCCATGCTGGTGCAGGGGAGGCATTGGGAGAGGCCAGACGACCACTAATAAGGAGCTCCAGCTTCTTCTAAAAGGCAAGAAGAGTTGCTGCATGGGTTCACGAGAACACGCATGTCAGAAAACTCCAGCAGTGATGTGTAGGCTGGGTTAGAGGCAAGAGTGGCCACAGGTAGGTCAGTTTTGAGGTTACTGAAGTGTCCAGAGCAGAGATAAGGAAAAGTGAAAGTGAAAGTCGCTCAGTTGTTTCCAACTTTTTGCAACCCCATGGGTATAGTCCATGGAATCCTCCAGGCCAGAATACTGGAGTGGGTAGCCTTTCAGGATAAGGGGCTCCGTTCTAAAGCCCTACCACTCAGGATACAGATGATGGGGATGGAGGAGGGTGGGGTGGTGCAGGACAAAGGTCCCGAGGAGAGAGACTGCAGGACTTGGTGACCGAGAGAATAAGGTGGCGGCAGGGCTGGCTATCCATGGCTCTTCTTTGGTGAGAGTAGTTCAGTGCCTGTGGTCAGCTCGTCTGATCTGTAGAGGGTATGTTTTCCAGTTTGTTTTGTTTCCTCTGCTCTTAATAATGATCACCGTGACTTAAGAATAAAGAAGAAAATGTCCTACCACGTGACTTTGACTGCAAGTCACTTGTTCCTGGCTCGTTAAGCAAAACTTTATGAGAAACTTGTTTCCAAGGAAACAGAAAAGATAGTCCTCCACGGAATAAGGAATGAGGGTGACTATGCAGTTTGTGGGATGAAAACTGTGATGCCTCCAGGTCTTTGGAGGTACATGGGCAAAACACTTGATTTCTGGGATCTCCTACACCCCTGTACCCCTCACCCCTATTTTGCTTTGCCTCTCTTTCCTCTAGACTCTGTTTGTCATCATTGGCCTCTTGACCGGCTGCTATTTCTGCTGCTGTCTGTGCTGTTGTTGCAACTGCTGCTGTGGACGCTGCTGGACTAAGTCATCGATGCCAGAAGAGGACTTCTACGTGTCTCCAGAGGATCTTGAGGAGCAGATCAAGACAGACATAGCAAAAGGTGGAGTGAGATGAGAATAGAGCAGTGGGTGCCCCTTCACATGCCTGGCCAAGCACCAAGTCCCATGGTGATGGTCATTGCCAAAGTGAGAGAGAACAACCAAACCGGGGGAAGAATCCCACAGACTTTTTCCTTTGGTANTTTTTTTTTTGAAGGCAAGGGAATATGGTATTTAAGGGAGAAGATGTTATAGTGTGCTGACCTTGGATCTAAAAACGTGAGAGTCAGTGCAGAGAAAAATCTGTTGACTGCTTAACTGCTCCTGCCAGTCACCTGGATGAAGCTCAAAATAAATTCACAGCTACTGAGCTGAAGAGGCCATATGGCTTGTAATTAGACTCACCCTCAGCCAAGATATTGAGACATTTATTACATTTACTATTCAGCATTCATTGCACTCTACTGCCCAGTGAAAGGGCANACCTGGATGAAGCTCAAAATAAATTCACAGCTACTGAGCTGAAGAGGCCATATGGCTTGTAATTAGACTCACCCTCAGCCAAGATATTGAGACATTTATTACATTTACTATTCAGCATTCATTGCACTCTACTGCCCAGTGAAAGGGCACCAAGGAAGAGATTAAATTCATCCTTCCTCTTTTCACCAACCCCACCCAATCCCCTTCCTAACCATCCCTCAATCCAAAGGATCTGATTTCTAAAAATAATTTATGGAAAATAATTGTGGTAACTAGTCCAAAGCCCTTTGCTGATAAAGATTCTGCCTGCAATGAGGAAGACACAGGTTCGATCCTTGGGTCAGGAAGATTCCCTGGAGAGGGAATAGCTACCCACTCCAGTTCATGCCTGGAGAATCCCATGAACAGAGGAGCCTGGCTGACTATTGTCCATAGGGTTGCAAAGAGTAGGATATAACTGAGCAGCTGACACTTCCACTTTCTATATGAAAATATCAAGTAAGCATCATCGAGGCCTGGGCCTGGGGAGCAGGACAAGTGAGTCAGCTCAGAATACAGAAGCAGTTAAAAGTGGACCCAAGGCTTCTTCAAAGTTTGCCTGCTAAGGTTCAGTGAGCAAATTTACTCGACAGGTTTATCAAGATAGTCTTTCAACCACAAACATTTATTGAGTACTTTTTGCTGGGGCTAGAGCAAAGAAAGATGCCATCCCTGCAGTCTTAGACCTGACAGTCTAGCAGAGGAGATGGGAAGACAAATAGTGAAGAAATAATCAGACAACAAGCTAGTTAACTTAGAGGTACAGTAGGTGTGCCCTAGGAGAAGCACGGGGGCTGTGACAGTGAACACTAGGCAGCCTGACTCGGATGCAGGTGAGGACCACTTCCCAGAGGGGGTGACACTTAAAGCTGAAAACTTTAAGGAGGAGAAGTTAAGGGGTAGGAGATTATGGGGATGGAGAATCCTAGAAGAGAGGAATCCTTTTTTTTTTTTAAGTATTTTATTTAAAAAAAATCTGTTTATTTATTTGGCTGTGGGTCTTGCAATTGCAACACACAGGCTTAGTTGCCCCCAAGCATGTAGAATCTTAGTTTCCCGCATCCCGTGCAATGGAAGGTGGATTCTTAGCTACTGGACCCACCAAGGAAGTCCCAGAAGGGAGGAATCTTGATACTGGCACAGCGTGTGGCACACAATCTGTCTGTATCCTGTGGACAAAAGGGTAAATGGAGCTCTAGATGCTGGACAAGGTGGGGATAGTCTTATTAGGCTGTTCTATTGCATAGTTTTTATCAAGAAATAGAATGAAGTAGAAGTTATGCAGAGATCATATTTGCAAATAACCCCAAACTGGGCTACATCCAGACAAGGGCTCATACCATCAAAGCAAAATGTGATAAGCAGAAAACAGCTGGAATCCTGAAAAGATTGCTAGACAAGAGCAAGAGACATAGGATTTAACTAGCAAGAGAGGAGAAGGAGTTGAGAGAAAACCCAGAAGGTTCTGGGGAAGAAAAGCAAAAAAGGTGGTATCAGTCACTCAGTCATATCTGACTCTTTGCGACCCCATGAACTGTAGCCCACCAGGCTCCTCTGTCCAGGGAATTCTCCAGGCAAGAATACTGGAGTGGGTAGCCATTCCCTTTTCCAGGGGATCTTCCCAACCCAGGGATTGAACCTGGAGGTGAAATATTATTCGATCTTAAAAAAGAATGAAGTACTGAAAAATAATATAAGATGAATGAACCTGGAAACATTATGCTAAGTGAAAGAAGCCAGATGCAAAATGACAAATACAGTATAACCCCATCTACATGAAATACCCAGATAGGTAAATTCATAGAGGCAGAAAGCATATTGGTGGTTGCCAGGGCCTGGGTTGGGGGTTGGGGGAGAGGAGGAGAGGAGGAACAGGTAACAACTGCCTAATATGTACTGGGTTTCCTTTGGGGGAACTGTTTTGCAACTAGACAGAAGCAGTGAATTATATATTTAATATATTATGAATGTACTAACTTGTTCACATTAAAATGGTTCATTTTATGTTATGTGAATCTCACTTCAATTTAAAAATATCTGCAGTAGAGGAGAGGGGTATACCAAGAGTTGATTACAGAAAGAAGCTAAACACCCTTTCTTCAGAAAAGGAGAAGGTTCTTTGTTTCCTGCAAATTCACCCATGAGGCAAGGAGCAAAGGATACCACAAAGCATCAATATTCACAAGGATGGGAAAACAGGAAAGTTGATCATCAGCCTTTATGCCAGCTACCTCGAGAACAGTACACTATTAGTGGCTAAGACAGGAAAGGGCTTTGAATTACACAGTCCCATTTCAAGCCCCAACTCTATTAGTTACTGGTAGAGTTTGGGCAGGGGGGGGGGTAATTCACTTATTTTATCTGTTATTGTTTCTACTTATCCAGCATATACAAGCAAATATTATGACCTGATTATTGCCATTACCTGTAAGTTCTTTGCTTACTGTTCCCTCTTCAGAGGTAACTCTTATCTTAAATCATGTTCGATCATTTTCCTTTTTAAATCTCAGTCTTATTGAGATGTTTACTTGACATACAACACTGTATAAGTAAGTGTCACTGCAGGATTTGAAGCCTTTCAGGGTCTGATTTAGACTTTTGTTGTTTCTACTGGCTCTTACCCAATGTTCACTGTTTCTATTTCTAACTTCCACTCACTCTCACCCCCTTCTCTCAGTCTCTCTCCTTCTCTTTCTCCTTATCTCTCCTACCTGTTTTAACTATGAGTTTATTTCTTGCAATTTGTGGGGGATTCTTTAAGGCTTGGGTTGAAGGTTGGGGTCATCCATCCACTTCTGCTCAGTGCTTTTGCACTGGACCATTTTAAACTAAATTTTCAGCTTGAGGTTTCTTAGAACACATAGGTATTATAAATTTGGCCTGCCAAATTGTGTGCTCATTGACTTGCCAATAAACATTTTTAAAAAGGCTCTTCCCTGCTTCACAAAAACTTAAGACCAGCACATTTCCTTGCAGATTTAGGAGTATGGTGATTTAGACACCAGATAATCATCCAGGGTACTAGCTTTTTGTGGACTTGTGGCTTCTCTGTTGGCCCAGAAAGTAAAGAATCCACTTGCCAATGCAAGAGACCTAGATTTGATCCTTGGGTTGGAAAGATCCCCTGGAGTAGGAAATGGCAACCCACTCCTGTATTCTTGCCTGGAAATTCCCATGGACAGAGGAGCCTGGTGAGCTACAGTCCATGGGGTCACAGAGTCAGACACAACTGAGCAAGTAACACTCCACTTTTACTTTTGTGGACAACTTCTATTAGACAGCTCACCTAAGCAAGCTCTGGGTTTTGACCTCTCTCCCAACCAGGGCCATATTTGCAATTGTCCACTGCACAACTCTAGAAGGTACTTTTCATGCAGACTTGACACGCAGTCTATATGACATGGGTGGTGGCCCTGTCCTCATACCCACAAAATGGTAACTAAAGCTTAAGGTTATTGTTTTTAGAAAATTGCCTTGAGGTGAAAGTTGCATTTAGTGCTTTGGTTTTAAAATGTTATAACTGAAAGAACTTAAATGAAGAATAAAGACTATAAATCCTCCCTTTTGAAGGCCTTTAAAAGGTAGGATCCTCAATATTTTAGCAATTGAATTGGCTTGCCAATCATCACTTCAACAAAAATATCTACCACTTGCCCCCATTAAAGGAAACATAACATGCTAAGATGGTGCTTATTGGTTTTCTTTGTTTATTTTCAGATATGGACTTTCCAGTTGTTCTCCAGCCCACAAATGCAAATGAGAAAACACAGCTAATCAGAGAAGAACCTCGAAGTTATTGTACAGACTCTTAATATTGAGCCCACTGAGGGTCCACAGTACCTCCTCTTGGTTCAGCCATGCCTCTGGGTGTTCTTGCTGGGGGAGGAGAGGGGACATGAAATGCTGTGAACTTTTTCACATTTGTATTTTATCTTTAGGTTAAGGAAAGATGACTGCTACATAATTTTCTCAGTATGCCCAGTCACTCTTTGAGTAGAATTCCTAATGGAAACATACATTCCATTTTGATGAATAAAGGCCTCAAGAGTTGTTTTATGCTCCTTGCCTGAGGTAAGACAGTGGCATTGGACAGGCTTTTTGAGCCTTCCCTTTATATGAGCCAGACCTCAGTCCTCATAGACTAAAGCTGTATTCTGAAACCAAAGCCACTTTTCATCTATTTAACTAAATGCAGTATTAACATCTGCCTTTAAATATCATCAGCAAAACATACATGAGAATTTAGGAGGAATTTCTTGTGTGTGTAGAGATTTTTCCTGTCATATACAATATAGCCACAGAAATATTTCAAGAGGCAGGAAGAAATTATTAGGTAAAGACAAATCATATTAAAGCATAGTTTTGAAAGATTACAAATTATCACTTACTGAAAACTAACAAACCAGGAAGAAAGAGGTTTTCTGTGTACTTTTAGATGGGCATAAAAACAAAAACAGAAGTTCAGCCTTGTGAAATGTTGTAAATGATCCAAGAAAAAAAAAAATCATTCTGGGCACAAAACAGCCCCAAACAATGCGTCTGACAATTTTAAGTTAAAATATTTTTTGTCCAACAGGCTTAGATTAGCCACACTAAGAAAAAGAAACACATGAGGTAAAGGACAGAATTCTAAATTCTATAATTTAAATTTAAAGGTATATCACTTATCCCATTTTCAGCCGTGACAGTGATCAGAAATACTGCCCATGTTGAACATCTATGCTCAGAGGTCATCTTTGCATTTACTTGATTCTTACATTCATCAGGTGGTAGAAGCCATATGGTATTTCTAAAACAGTAAGCAGCAAGTGTCTATTTTTTCCAGATCTTCCCTAGTTCTTAATGTAAGGTTGGATTTTTCAAGATCTTATGTTTTTACATAATACTGCATGAAATGCCATTTCCTTTCTTCTTTGTTTCTTATTCTAACCCCCCTCCCCAATTACAGTTAATTAAAGTTAAACATACATTGTAAGTAAGAATTGGTGTTATAGCTCTGACAGTTCTGACATAATTAAAACTCTAACTTGTGTGTTACTGGAATTTTTTTTTTTAATCGGCATAATTAAGTACAAAGGGCCCCGGTTTGAAATTTAAGAACCTGGTTCTAACTAAGCATTCACAAACTAGCCCTGTGACCAAGTGAGATAAGAATCAGATGGCTAATCTCTCTATGACTCTGTTTTCATATCTTCTCTGTTTACCTTCCAAACTGTTGCAAGACCAAATAAAATAGTTGAAAGAACTCCAAAAAGTCAAGTATTTAACAAGTTTAAGATGGTTTTATATGAGTTTGTATATATTGATACACAGAGACAAATGTGATGAGACTTCTGTATATAAATTCTCATCCAACAAGACCCATGAAAATACCCAATACTCACAGCCCAGTGACCAGCAGGTGCTCAGAACTGTCCTCAACACATGAGTAACCTTCCATTTGAAGGGAACAATGAGATGAACAGCCCCACCTCTAAGTATTTGGAGCCACTACTTTTCCTTCCTGAGGTCTCTAAGCAAAACAGCAGTCCTGCTGTTGAATAGTAACCTACAAGTCACAAAACTCATCTTCTCTTTCTCCCCTCGACCTCACTTTTCTTTCTCACAGAAAACTTTCTACTTCCACCCCCAGCTTTCCCACAGAGCCAGTACAAGAGTGGTTTTGATTAAATAGGTCATGAATTAGAATCCCAATCAGATGTGGAATTAAATTCCTGGAGGTGTTCCAGCCAAGGTTTCCTACATAGGGCTAGTTTTAGTTACAGTGCTGCATGGCAAATGTAAGCACATGGATGTCTGTGAGTGAGGGAATGAGTTCTACAGAATGCCCCTTAGCTACATAGGCACAAGGACCAACTCTCCATCTGAGGAGGGGCCATATAAGTGTCTTGTGGAGTTGCCATCTGGAATCGCCTGCTCTTATTATGAATCCACAAGCATCTTAGCAGAGAAGCATCAAGGAAAGAAGGGACATGCTGGCTGTGATCCTCAACAATGATCCCAGTTCATGAAGGGTTAAATGAACTGCCCACTTCAGTGGCTCACTACCTAATCCTGGACTCCAGGCTATAAGAATAAGGGGTTTCATGAATCAACCATTTACTTTTTTGCTGTCTTACATTTGTTGTTGTTCAGTTGCATAGTCGTGTCCGACTCTTGTGGCCCCCATGGACTGTAGCCTGCCAAGCTTCTCTGTCCATGAAGAGAAGTGAAGTAAGTGAAAGTCGCTCAGTCATGTCTGACTCTTTGTGACCCCATGGATGTCATATAGCATGGAATTCTCCAGGTCAGAATACTGGAGGAGGTAGCCTTTCCCTTCTCCAGGGGATCTTCCCAACCCAGGGATTGCATTGCAGGCAGATTCTTTACCAGATGAACCACAAAGGAAGCCCCTTTGTCCATGGGATTTCTCTGTTTGACACTCAAACCTCTGATCCAATTTTAGATTTTTTTTTTTTTAAATTTCAGCAGCCTGCCACCCCTTACTTCTCATGGGTGGGAAGGCAAATGTCCACTTCCAGGGCAACAGTCCTCAAAGCAAAGAAAGACCTTTATTTGACAATCACGAATCCTCCTCTCCGAAACTCCTCTTCTTCTGGCCTGAAGCCCTCCTGAGAACCTAAGTAATAGTCATTTTCATATTATTCCTGAGCAGTTCGAGACCACAAAGGGCCAGAAATTTAGATTAAGTCATGAAAAACCAGCTTCTGTAAAACAAAGTTGTTTCCAAATTGTAGGTGGTTCACATTAGCAGTGATTTCAGAACTACATCTTAGGGTCAGCGTTTACATCTGTATTCTGCACCGTGCTAAAATATGAAGAGACTATTAAATACTTGTTGACTAACTGATCAATTCTCATAACATAGACCATTTCTGAGAAAAGCCTTTCTCCAAAAGGAGACCTAAACATGCTCATTGCCAGATAAAGGGGTACGTGTGGTACAACTTTGGAATTTTCATGCTATTCCAGGGCTGTCCTCAAGCAGAACTGAATTCCTAGAATCAAATAAAGCAGTTGTTAACACATTCTGCTCATTTCTAGGCTGCCAATTGAACTTCCTAATAGCTGAAAAATCTATCACTTTTTCCCATGCCTGAAAGTCCCCAGGCACATCCTTGTTACCAGGTCCAGGAAGATGGATCTTACCTACAAGGGTTTTTCCTCTTATTTCTGAGTAATCTACTCTGGTACCCAAATTTCTCCATTCCTGAGACGCTGTCCAGACTGATGAACCTCAAGGTTTCATCTACAATATACTTTCTTTTCTGTTGAAGAATTGTTGGGGGAAATTTTTAGTACAAATATTCACTCTGGGAATGAGATTTCAGTATTTTCTTAATTATCTTTAGAATGATCTATTTAGGCATGTATATACATTAAACATTTACTAAACTGATATTTTCAGAATTATAATCACAAAAAAAACCAATATTTTAAAGCTAACCCAGGTAGCTTTATAAAAGCAACAAATGAAAGCCGTTAAGCAATGAAAATTACTGCCTGTGTATTAAGTGCTAGTTACCAGTCCTTTCCAACTCTTTGCGACCTCATGGATTGTGGCCCATCGGGCTCCTCTGTCCTTGGAGATCTCCAGGCAAGAATACTGGAGTGGGCTGCCATTTCATTCTCCAGGGAATCTTCCCAACCCAGGGATCAAACCTGGGTCTCCTGCATTGCAGGCAGATTCTTTACCATCTGAACCATCAGGGAAGCCCATATATTGATTAACTTATTATTAATGGCTCATAATTTTCTATAAAATGCCTTCAAAATTTTCTTTAATAATGTATTTAGCAAGGAATTTATTTTCTAACTCGATATACAGCAAACTAGGAAATTTAATTTTTAGTTACCAAAATCTGAAAGGTACATGTTATTCTGAATAAGAGGATAAAGTCTTAATAGAAAATAAAAATGATTCACTTCCCTGCTTATCTCCTGCTTTTCTTAGTTTCATCGCTTACTTCTTCTTAACCCATCCCATCCGCCAAACTAAAGGATTTGAAAGGAGGTAGACTGTGTTGGCTTTTAGGACCACAGGTGTGTTTAAAGAAAGATGGTTCATTCTTTCATAAATTAAAATTATAAGTTAACAATAATAACCAGTAGTCATTGTGCTCCCTGGTGGCTCAGTGGTGAAGAACCTGCCTGCTGAGGCAGGAGACGTGGCTTCAATCCCTGGGTTGGGAAGATTCTGTAGAGAAGGAAATAGCAACTCACTCCAGTGTTCTTGCTTGGGAAATCCCATGGGCAGAGGAGCCTCATGGACTACAGTTCATGGAGTCTCAAGAGGCAGATATGACTTAGCAACTGAACAACAACACTGTCCTCCGTACCTGACACTGTCCTATATTAGCTTTATAAATTTTGTATGTATATAGTAACTTAATGCTTTCAATAACCCATGGGACAAGTACAATCAGCATTATCATTCCCCATTTTTCAGACAAAGAAACTAAAACAGGTTAAGTAACTTGGCCAAGATCACCCAGTTAGTGAGGGGTACAGCAGGCTGGTCACTGAGTCCATGATCTGAATGCCACACCACATTATTTACAACTACACTTGTCCTTCAGAACAAACCCTCTATATCCCCCTATCCACCTCCTTCCCAGAGTCCTTTTATTTTCAAAAGAACATTCTCTCCTGTCACCTCTTTTATTATCTACCTCTCTCTTCAACTGCCCCTTGCTGTTCAAGAAGATTCCTCTAGAACAGGGGTCCCCAACCTCTGGGATCTAATGCCTGATGATCTGAGGCAAAGCTGATGCAACAATAATAGAAATAATGTACACAATAAATGAAATGCACTTGAATCATCCTGAAACACTCCCCTCCCGCCCCAGACCATGGAAAAATTGTCTTCCATGAAACCAATCTCTGGTGCTAAAAAGGGTGGGGACCACTGGACTAGTGAATAGCCCCTACTGAAATTCCAGTGACTTCTTCAAGTAAATTCTCAAAGCCTCAAAATTCTCAGATTCCTAAGAATTAGCAATCCTTTATTATTTCTCCATAGTACAAAGGAAACACAACTTAGCAAACTAACTTTTCTAAAGGAACTTTACCTGCAACCATTTCAAATAAATATGTGTGAGTATATATATTCTGTAATAATTTGTTTTACTTTTTGCCCTATGTCAATTTTCCATTTTATGCTCCACACACTGGATCAACCTGTGCTTTGTTTTTTCCCTCTGGTACTCACAACTGCTGAACCTACTCCACGTGTTATATATAACCAACATACTGTCTGTCTGCCCTTCAGAATGTGTGCTCCATCAGAGCAGGGATGTGTGTCTGTTTTGTTTACTGCTGCATCTCCAGCACTAGAGCAATACAATACCTAACACATAGCAGAGACTAAATAAATGTTTGTTAAAGAAATATGAATCTCTGAAGGAAATCTCCCTGCAACATCCTCCCAGACCCCCACCCTTCAAATCATGTCTTTGGGAAAGACACTATGTGAACAAGATGAGAACCCTCCTCTCCCTGAGCACAAAAGACTAAACGAGTTTGCAGAGGCTCGTGGAGCCCTGGGATGTGGCTGGGTTGGTCTTGCCATCTCCCTGTAGTACAAGTGGCTCCTGTTAACCACCTTAATGGAGGTGGGGAGCTGTGGGCTAGTCTCATTAAGATCTATAGATGTAGTGATTTGGCATATAATTCAGGGTTTAGTGTGGCTTAATAATACAGTAAATTCTCATTATCACAGATTCCGCGTTTGTGAATTTGCCTACTTGTTGTTATTCATTCAGTTCAGCTCAGTTTCATTCAGTTGCTCAGTCATGTCCGACTCTTTTTGACCCCATGGACTGCAGCACACTAGGCCTCCCTGTCCATCACCAACTTCTGGAGTTTACTCAAACTCATGTCCAATGCCATCCAACCATCTCATCCTCTGTTGTCCCCTTCTCCTCCTGCCTTCAATCTTTCTCAGCATCAGGGTCTTTTCCAATGAGTCAGTTCTTCCCATCAGGTGGCCAAAATATTGGAGTTTCAGCTTCAGCATCAGTCTTTCCAATGAATATTCAGGACTGATTTCCTTTAGGATGGACTGGTTGGATCTCCTTGCAGTCCAAGGGACTCTCAAGAGTCTTCTCCAACACCACAGTTCAAAAGCATCAGTTCTTTGG
>SJYV01048237.1:2095762-2110276 GCA_006410875.1 Neotragus pygmaeus | reverse complement strand
CAGCTTTCTTCACAGTCCAACTCTCACATCCATACATGACTCCTGGAAAAACCAGAGCCTTGACTAGACGGACATTTGTTAGCAAAGTAATGTCTCTCCTTTTGAATATGCTGTCTAGGTTGGTCATAGCTTTTCTTCCAAGGAGCAAGCATCTTTTAATTTCATGGCTGCAGTCATCACCATCTGCAGTGATTTTGGAGCACAAAAAAATAGTCTCTCACTGTTTCCCCGTCTATTTGCCATGAAATGATGGGACCAGATGCCATGATCTTAGTTTTCTGAATGTTGAGCTTTAAGCCAACTTTTTCACTCTCCTCTCTCACTTTCATCAAGAGGCTCTTTAGTTCTTCTTCGCTTTCTGCCATGAGGGTGGTGTCATCTGCATATCTGAGGTTATTGATATTTCTCCTGGCAATCTTGATTCCAGCTTGTGTTTCATCCAGCACAGCATTTCTCATGATGTATTCTGCATATAAGTTACATAAGCAAAGTGACAATATACAGCCTTGATGTACTCCTTTCCCTATTATTCATTTATAACCCCCCAAATCAGTACTCACAGTGCTTTCGTGGTCACTTGCAGAGACACACAGAACAGCAAAAATTCCCAGCTGCCCAGGGTACATGTTCCCAGCGGACAGTGACAAGATAACATTCTTTTTATTTCAGCCCTCTTACTGTAAACAAGTATCCCTTATTTTTGGTGTGTGCTTTCTGTTTGAATCTCATTGTTTAAAATTCTTAAAAGCACAGAGCTGTCTACTGTTTCTAAGCACAAGAAGTTACAGTGTGCCTTATAGAGAAAATATGTGTGTTAGATAAGCTTCTTCCAGCTATGAGTAATAGTGCTTTTGGGCATGAGTTCAATGTTACTGCATCAAAAATATGCAGGCATCTTAACAGAAGCATAAATAAAACAAGGTTGTGTATTAAATAAAGTGTCTTAACAGAAGCATGAATAAAACAAGGTTGTGTATCAATCACTTAATGATGAAAATGTTGTGAACAGAAGCTCACAGGAACTTAGCCCTGTATTTCCCCAGGAGCAATGGTTCAGTATTTACTAAATCAGTGTTTGTGGTGTCGTCATAGACCCTAACTACCATGAATAACAAGAATCAACTGTAGCTCCCCTGGAGCTGTCCAGAACAGTTCCCTTTCTGACCTTGGAAATAGCACCTCTGTGGTTTCTCACAAACAACCTTCTTGGAGACAGTAAATATTTACAGGAAGCCATGGATGAGGACTCAGTAAACCCGAATTCAACTCTGCTCCCCAAGTCTGGAGGGTCATCTGAGGAAATTATTTAACCTTTCTTTGTAGGGCCTTGTGATCTATAGAACGGTTTCCTTAATTAAAAAGGAAGAATGTGAAAGTACTTTCAAGCAGATATGTGTAAGGTATTTTTCCAAGTTGAACAAGGGCTTTTCAGATCTCAGGATACCTTGGCATGATTTTCATGGAGCACCACTGTTAACAAATTTTAGAAACTTGATCATTGTGTTTGAGAGGTAAGAAGAGCATTCCCTTTAGTTTTGTTACTCCCAGAATGTCCTGGTGGTCATTTGTTCTTGCCTGACGTCAGAAACTGTCTTTCAACTTCCTTCCTCCCAGGGAGCAGTCCAGCATCCAGTCACTCTAACTCAAGTGTCCAACTGGTGACAAGTAGTGCCAAGGAAGGAGTCCTGGCTGGTGACTCAGGAAAGCTGAGATCTTAACCGACTTTGTTCAACTTTGTTACTGAAGGTAAGATATTTCACAGCTTTGGGCACCAGTTCCTTCATTTAAAAGTAATTTTCATTAAATGCTGTCCTAGATGACAACTATGGGAAGGGGCTGATAGAGGATGAGATGGTTGAATGGCATCACCGACTCAGTGGACATGAGTTTGAGCAAACTCCAGGAGATGGTGAAGGACAGGGAAGCCTGGGATGCTGCAGTCCCTGGGGGATGCAGAGTCAGATATGACTTAGGGACTGAACTGAGCTCATGGGACTGGCTGCCCCACACGTATTAGGATGTGGTCAAACAAAACAGTGCCAAACCGTACAGGAAAGAAAGCATGTTTCTCTTTCCTCACTATCTCTGTATTGGTTTGCTGGGGCTACCATAACAAAATATCACAGGCTGGCTGGCTTAAACAACAGTTTATTTTCTCAGAGTTGTGGTGGCTTGAAGATCAAGATAAAAAAGTCAGCAGGTTTGATTTCTTCAGAGGCCTCTCCTGGGCTTGCAGATGCTTGCTTCTTGTCATGTGTTCACACGATTGTCTGTGTGTCTGGTGTTTCTTTTTCTTCCTAAATCCTTATAAGGACATTAGTCATATTTGATAAGGGCCCACTCTAACAACACCATTTTAATTCTCTCTTTAAAGGGCCTATCTTCAAATAAAGCCACATTTTGAAAGCCAGAGGTTCAATATAAGAAGGGGAGACACAAGTTAGCCTACAACACAGGTCATTAGTTTCTCAAAAATCATCCCAGATTTCAGTTTCCCTTATATTTAGATGGTGAGTTCTTTATAAAGCTCTATGTACTTGCTTTGTTTTTTAGACATTCCTAATTAGTTTTGGTCTTCTTAAAGTGACATGCCTTTATCGTATCTCCAAGTTCTTACTGCAAAATAATCCATTCCTTCATCAAAGATCATCTTCCTAGAATCCCCCCTGACCTCTTTCATTTTTCCTAATTTGCTTGATTGCTTTATTGACTTGCTGCATCACTGTCAACCTGGGATTTGTGGGCCTCTGATCTTTGAGCAGGTGTCTCTGTGCCTGAAACCTGTGGGGGAGACCCGTGGGGAGATTGTGTATATTCTGAGCTGTGATTTTTCTCCATCTTGGGACATGCATCCATTCAGACTCATTTGCTTTCCACAGTCCCAGAAATTATTTAAAACCTGAGGTTTGCTCATTACATCTGCTTAGTTTTCCATGTGTGACTTTTTCTTCTTGCATATCTTTATTATCTTTCACTGGGACCCTACGAAGGAAGGACGTAATCATATGTACCCAACCTTTCTCATTGTATCCTCACATGACTGGAAGAGAGGCATGTCTCTGTGGCCTCTTTTATAAAGACATTAATTCTATTCATAAGGGCTCAGCCCTCACGACTTAATCACCTCCAATAAGCTCCACCTCCTAATACCATCAACTGGGCATTAGGTTTTCAACATAGGAATCTGGGGCCACCCTGCATGTGGAGAGGCTCAGGGAACATGAATGCTACATAATAGTGAAGCCACATCCGACAGTGACTACCCTAAGAAAAGGGAGTAAAGAAAAAGGGAAACAGGCACGCAGGGGGTGAAGAGGAAGGGGGGTATCTCAGTTCTAACACAAGAGTTGGGAGTTTCTCCGCAAGTTAGGAGTCAGCGCCCAGCGAGCCATAGCCGGCCGATCTTCCTGCGCATGCGTAAAACAAAGCTGGGCGAACGACCGCCTTCTTGTCCGGCACCCTCCATTGCGCATGCTCAGTGTGATCTCTTAGTCAAACGCGCTCTGGTTCTGTATTGAATCTCAGCGGGCGGGGCCCATAGCTCGGCTGTCCCTTCGATAGCTCAGTTGGTAGAGCGGAGGACTGTAGTTGATACTCTAACCGAGAGACATCCTTAGGTCGCTGGTTCGACTCCGGCTCGAAGGAGACAAATGTCCTTTTGTCGAGCCTCCTGTCATCCTTTCAACGCAAGGATTTCTCTGATAATCCATTACGTTCCAGAAAACAGGTGAGAGCTCTTTCGCGGCAGCTTTGGTCTATGGCAGCTTCCTGGGTGTGAAATCTTTTGCGAATCCCGGAATCGGGGACAAGAAGTCCAAGTTCCCAGAGGGACAGAGTCAACTCTTCGCGGGGCGGCTGCCGGGTCAAGGTTTTCTGCTCGTTTCTAAAGCGTCTGTGGCGTTTCCGAACTCTTGAGTCACAAAACAGCCACGCCGCGTCCCCAGGGCCAGCCCCCCAATCTTGACTTCAGAGCTCAGGCGAGGTCGGCGATACGAGTGCTCGTGGCGGCGGCCGTGAGGAGGTGGGAGATCGGCAAGGGGGATCCTGTGCCCAGGAAACGAAAGTACACGAAGCGTAGAAACCCGAGTCAAAGTTACCAGGATAAATTGAGAAAGTGTCTTTCCGTTCCCTTCGATAGCTCAGCTGGTAGAGCGGAGGACTGTAGACGAATGTCGCCAGCCATCCTTAGGTCGCTGGTTCGATTCCGGCTCGAAGGAGAGGGTCTTAACTTTGTTGCTTTGGCCTTAAACTATGAAGAAAGGTCAAGAATATTTATCTTCTTTTGTAAAAGCTCTGATCTCTCTCTAGAGGAAGAGATAACCAGCCGTGGCCAGCGGTGGGGGATTAGCTCAAATGGTAGAGCGCTCGCTTAGCATGCGAGAGGTAGCGGGATCGATGCCCGCATCCTCCAGTTTTTCTCTTGGTCTCCGGGTGGTAGTTTTTCTTTAGATTCTCATTCGAGTCTAAGTAGAGCTGAAAGTTAGCCGTAGGGCAAGTGAGAAGTTAGGCGAGCTCTTGAGTTTACCACTACTAAAACATCCCAGGCAAGGGCTAACGGGTGCTTGCAGGGGTAAATTTAACAATTTTAAAGTTCTAGACCCATTTACTTTGCGTAGTTCACGAAATTGGTTATTTTTCTTTCCAAAATTGGCGACAGACTGCAGTCACGTCTGCCGGCACTCACTGTCTTTTGTGATTGATGGCTGCTCTTAAAGGGACCCATATGAGCCTAAACTGCCCATCGTTAGGGGGAACCGACAGAGAAACAAACAAAAAACCAAAACAACAACAACAAAAAAAAACCCAGAACTTGGAAAAGGACTCTGGCTACTTTAAACTTATGTTGAGCATGGGAGGCAAGGACTGTTCTTGTCCATCTCAACTGCATATAGTGGGATGCCTGGCTCTTGGCAGATCCAAGACAGATAAGATAAAGCAAGGGGTACCTGAGGACAGATAAGCAAGTGGGAAAGCCCCTGGACCCAGAGGCTTCTTGTTTGAGGATTCTAACGTCATTTCCCACCTGGTAAGTAACTTTGGAGAATTAACTAGAGACCACCACCAGGAAGGACTCAGTTGGGCTGCCCTAGAAGGTAGCCTGTTTGGTTAAACAAAGACGTGACAAAAACAAACACAGATACACAGTCACTGAAAGATTCAGAAATTTAGCAGAACACACACAAAGCCTTTCCTGGTAATAAAGTCTTTTCATCATAATTTCCTATACGATAGCCATGAAAAAGTTGCATAAACCATACTGCCAGCTGTCAACACAAAATATAAATCTTCTAGACAAAGGCAGAAATACCTTTTGTGAGGGTTAACAGTTAAGAAATGAAAATACTTTTATTTATGTCCATTTTAGGATTCTAGACAACCTGTATATTTTTTGTTATCAGTGGTTACAACCTGCCATTTTTTATTGGCATATCTTTCATTTTCTAGGGCAGCCTCCATTTTTAATTATTTTCAATAAAGTCTTAGTTGGATATATAATGATTTACTTAAACTCTATCATTATTTTTGTGGAAACAAATTTACAAAGTAGGAAAGAGAATCCTTTTATCAGATAATATGTCCCAGTTTCTGGTTGGGATGATAGGGGTTCTAGCTGGCTGACTAGAGGAGCTGGCAGTGAAACTGTAAATAACTACAAGAGCAAGAAATGGATAATAAGTAAAGGAATAGGAAGGAATGCATCCCAACACCAGGTGGAGAACACACATTTGGGGCAAGTGAGCTGGGTGAGAACTCAAAGTCTTAGGATCAGCAAATCAGGTGTAGGATGGAATTCATATAAAAAGTCTGAAAGTATAAGCTGAGAGGCACTACTGCTGAGTGGTTAATCACGTGGGCTGTGAAACCTGACAGATTTTCTTGTCTTTGTCAATCCCTCGCTGGGTGACCTTGGGCAACTTGCTAGACATCCTGGTGCTTTCATATCCTCGTTGGTAAAACAGGGATAATAATAATGGAACCTACTCTTAATTAAGATATAACATATAAAGTCCTTACTGCAGTGCCTGGCACACAGTAATCACACAATGAACATGCACTGTTATCAGTGTACAGTGCATGTTATCTGTACACCATAGAGGGAAGGACTGGAGGGGATATTCTGAAGGTTTCTATGTGTGTTTATATAAATATATATGGAAGTGAAGGAAAGAAATGCTTGATCTCTGGTGCAGGAAAAGTAAAACAATTCTAAAAATACAAAATTATGGTTAAATGAGTTATGACCATGTAATAGTATAGCCTTTGAAATTATATTTAAGAACATCTTTTGACTTTCAGTTCAGTTGCTCAGTCATGTCCGACTCTTTGTGACCCCATGGACTGCAGCAAGCCAGGCTTCCCTGTCCATCACCAACTCCCAGAGCTTACTCAAACTCATGTCCATTGAGTCAGCGATGCTATCCAACCATCTCATCCTCGGTCGTCCCCTTCTCCTCCTGCCTTCAATCTTTCCCAGCATCAGGATATTTTCCAGTGAGTCAGTTCTTCACATCAGGAGGCCAAAGTATTGGACCTTTAGCTCCAGCATCAGTTCTTCCAATGAATATTCAGGACTGATTAACCTTAGGACCAACAGCTTGATCTCCTTGCAGTCCAAGGGACTCTCAAGAGTCTTCTCCAACACCACAGTTCAAAAGCATCAGTTCTTTGGCATTCAGCTGTCTTTACAGTCCAACTCTCACATCCATACATGACTACTGGAAAAACCATAGCTTTGACTAGATGGACCTTTGTTGGCAAAGTAATGTCTCTGCTTTTTATATGCTGTTTAAGTTTGTCATAGCTTTTCTTCCAAGGAGCAAGCATCTTTTAATTTTATGGCTTAGGAATTGACTTAGGAAATGTTAATAATTGAATGTTAAGTGAATAAAAAATGTACAGAGCAATATAAACAAACATAAACTATCTGTAGAAAGCACTGAAGAATGCACTAAAATGTCAGTGATCTTTGACTAGTAGGATTACTATGACTTTTTCTTCCTTAAAATTTAAAAATATTTTCTAAGTTCTATACTAAACATTCATTATTTTAATTGAAAATATGATGAATTAAAAAAATAACAGCTAGCATTTATTGAGTACTTCCTACAAAGCAAGCACAGTTCTAATTACTTCACACGTGTCAACTCATTTACTTCTCTCATAAAGAAAACACCAGGCCCAGATGCCTTTAGCAGTGATTCTACCAAGCATTTAAGGAAAAAATACTAATTATACACAGACTTCCAGAAAACTGAAGAAGAGGGAGCGTTTGTCTAACTTATTCCATGAAGCCAGCATTATCTATCCCAAAACCAGGCAAAGATAGTACAAGAAAACTACAGACCAATATCCTACATGAATATAGATGCAAATTTTTTCAACATTTTAGCCAATTAAATCCAACAATATATAAAAGGGAAAATACATCATAACCAAGTGGGTTTTTATCCGAGAATACAAGACTAGTTCAACATTCAAAATTCAATGTAAATCATCATAATACTAAAGAAGAAAACTACACGGTCATTTCAGTAGATGTAGAAAAAGAATTTGACAAAATTTAACATCCAGTCCTGATTTTTCAGACTGTCAGCAAACTTGGAAGGGAGGGTGAAGGGAACTTCTCCAACCTGGTAAAAGGCATCAGTAAAAAACACCTTTAAAATAACACTTAGTAACATGAATGCTTTCCTCTTAAGATCAGGAAAAAAAACAACAAGGAAGTCTATTCTGAGGTATCTGCTGCTGCTGCTGTCGCTTTAGTCGTGTCCGACTCTGTGCGACCCCATAGACGGCAGCCCACCAGGCTCCCCCGTCCCTGGGATTCTCCAGGCAAGAACACTGGAGTGGGTTGCCATTTCCTTCTCCAATGCAGGAAAGTGAAAAGTGAAAGTGAAGTCGCTTAGTCGTGTTCGACCCTTATCGACCCCATGGACTGCAGCCCACCAGGCTCCTCTGTCCGTGGGATTTTCCAGGCAAGAGTACTGGAGTGGGGTGCCATTCTCTGAGGTATCTAGCTAGTGCAATATAGCAAGAAAAATGAAATAAAACCCTTCAGATTGGAAGGGAAGAAGTAAAACTATCTCTATTCACAGATAATTATTTAAAATACTGATTATAAGTAGAAATGACAATAGTTTATATGGCTTGGGGTTAAATAAAATATGTTAATAAAATTTCATTGGTTTGTGTTTTTTAATGTGGCTACTAAAATTTAAAATCATATAAATGGTTCATATTTATCACTCAAATCTTTCTTTTTTTCTTTTTCTGCCACATGGCATGTGGGATATTGGTTACCCAATCAGGGATTGAACCCACACCCATTGTGAAAGTCTTGGAGTCTTAACCACTGGACCACCAGTGAAGTGCCATTTAAATCTTATTTCTACTGGACAGTTAGGTCAGAAATTTAGTTAGAGGCCCAATCACATCAGGCCTTAGGGATCACAGTGAGGATTAATGTCTTTATCCTAGAGGTAATATGACCATTAATGGGATTTAAATAGAGAATGACACATGAGAAGCAAACTGCAGAAGGCACGAGTGAATTCAGAGAAATCAGCTGGCAGGCTAGGGTACAGAGGAGGTAAGACTAGACTGTGCGCACTGAGAACGGAGCCAACTGATCTTGATCTTGATCTTGATCTTGGAGCCAAGGTAAGGTTTTCAGACATGGCCACTGGGAAGGCCTTAGGCTAAAGTGTTTCTTACTTGTTGGGACTGTCACTGTTTATTTCTGGAAGGTGAAGTATGCCAAGAAATGTTCAGAGGAAAGTACAATATGTTAATTTTCTAACATCTCCTCAGAGATATTTATGATGAAGCAAAATCATAAACAACAGATTTGGAAAAGGAGTAATTATCAAGAAGAAAAAAAAGCTTTCAGCCAAAAGTTTGCAAACTGTCAATGAAAGAAATGCCATAGTGTTAACTTCTGTTAAGTACTTTTCAAGTGAGTTATTTTGATTTTATAAAATATTTCTTTTCATTAAAAAACTTAAAATGGCATATCCAAGCTGCCTATTGCCAGAAAAACAGCTAAGTTGAAAAGGTTGACAACATAGACAGAAGGAAAATGTTAAGTAGTTTTTAGATGTCATGAGTTGAGTCCTTAGTGTAAGAAGAGAGAGAGAAAGGGGGATGGATGGATAGATGGGTGGATGAATGGATAGATCAATACTTCAGGGAAGAATTAACAATCTTAGTTTTTTGGTTTGCAAAATATTAAGCATTGGCCTTTGTTCTGGCATGGATTAAAGTGATTTTCAGGAGACTTAGCTGGTGCTGTACTTGGACCTGGAAGTCTCAGTCCACTCATGACCTGGTGTTCCAATCTAATGAAACTTTTCTTTAGCAATCCCCTACTCTCTGCCTCCATATCTACCCTGTCTGGTGCTTCTCTCCCCATTTTAATGATTTAGTCAGCCACCAGCTTTCTCATTTCCAGTGGGTAAAAGAAGGAAGAATTCTTCCTTTACCTTAGAGGAGGAGCTGAGAACAAGATCAGCCATTTAGTTGCTCTTGTTTTCTTTTCCACCAGGGCTGCACCCCACCTCACTGCTTTGCTTCAAACTACATCTGTTTTTTACTTCCCTGTAGTTCCACCTTCCATCTGTTTTGTTTGATGAATGACTAGTTCCTTGAGCTAAGCCTAGATGATTTTCAAGTACCTGAACTTGCAATCATCTATGTTAAAGAGACAAAAAGAACACATGAATGAACTGAATTAATTTCGTGAATGAATGAAATGAAAGAACACATGAAAGGGTAAATAAAATGCTGAAGGCATTCTGGAATCCTCGGGAAGGGTAGCATTCCTGATACCGAATATCTGGTAACTAACACCTCCTATTCCCAGAGTGCTCTGTCTTATTTTGCAAGTTGGAATCAAGAGTTGATGTTGCAGTGAAGAGTGGGGTACATGTGTCTTTTCGAATTATGATTTCCTCAGGGTATACACCCAGTAGTGGGATTGCTGGGTCATACGGTAGTTCTATTTTTAGTTTTTTAAGGAACCTCCATACTGTTTTTCATAGAGGCTGTATCGACTAACATTCCCACCAAGGACATGTGGACACTGATACAGAAGGGGAGGGTGGGACAAACTGGGAGATTAAGATTGAAATATATACACTACCACATGTAAAACAGATAGCTAGAGAGAGCCTGTTACAGAGCAGAGGGAGCTCAGCTCAGTGCTCTGTGATGACCACAGAGGTAGGCAGTGGGAAGGAGTCCCAAGAGGGAGGGGATATATGTATACACAGAGTTGACTCACTTCGTTGTATAGCAGAAAGTAACACAACATTGTAAAGCTATGATATCCCAATAAAAAAATGCAAAAACAAAAAGAGTTGATGTTGTTTTTCTAACTATTCTTGAGTTAGAGGAATTTCATATCACCCTAACCAGAAAGTAAAAAATCCACCAAAAAAGGGAGACTCAGTTCCTGCCAGAGAAGTCTTCATATACGTTTCAATTTTCCCCAGAGATTTTAGCATCTCATGTTCTAGGGCTGGTGTCCAGCCCCATGTGGTTATTTGAACATAAGTTTAAACTAACATGGGTTAGTTGGACATGGGTTTGATCCCTGGTTTGGGAACTAAGATCCCACATGCCCTGGGGCCACTAAGCCCATGAGCCACAACTGCTGAAGCCCATGCCCTAGCGCTCATGCTCTCCAACAAGAGAAGCCCGTGCACTACATCTAGAGGGTAGCCCCTGCAACTAGAGGATGCCCGCATGCAGCAATGAAGAGCCTGTGTGCCACAAAAACCCACTGCAGTCAAAAATACACAAATTTTTAAAAAGAGAGAGATTAAAACTTCTCTACGACCCCATGGACAGTGGCACACCAGGTTTCCCTGTCCTTCACCATTTCCCAGAGTTTGAAACTCGTGTCCATTGAGTCATTGATACCATCCAACCATCTCATCCTCCACTGTCCCCTTTTCCTCCTGCCCTCAGTCTTTCCCAGTATCAGAGTCTTTTCCAATGAGTCAGCTCTTTGCATCAGGTCGCCAAAGTTTTGGAGCAATTGGTATCCTGCAAATACTTTATTTGTTGGGATGGTGTAGCACTAAGAGATTTTTGAACCTTATTTTCTCCCTTCCTAAGATGAAGAACACACTGAGATCTGCATTTGACTGGATTCTGAAGTCTGAGTTCATCTGGCCTGGTAGCTAGCAGTCAAGAGTCTTTCCTTTCAGTCATCACCCCTCAGTGCCAAGTCCACTGCTGGGTGTAAACTCAGGTTTTTAGGGACTCATGTTGCTCCTTTGATTTATTTGGGGGATTGGGAAACTTCTGGAGGAGCCGAGAGCCCATAGTGGTTCTGCTTAGCTTCTCAGTGTGTCTAACCCTTGCCGCAGTGTGGCAGAACTTAAGAATCGGGGGATACTGGTGCTTCAAACTATGGCAACTTCCTGGGTCATTACCCCTGACTGGTTTGAACCCCCTATGCTAGAGTCTGTAGGGGGTGGTGGAATGGGGTAGGGGTAGGAGAGGGGGGAAGCCATGCACCACCTCTCTACAGCCCAGGATACCATCAGGAGACTAAGCTGGTTCTCACTTCTCTGTAGGGCTGGGCCCACTCTAAATCCCAGAGTCCTGAAGCTGACTTCAGTTCTGATTCAGTTCCAGAATTTTCCCCATCTCTCAGACTCTGAATGATATGGGAGGACACTGAAACCTTCTGGCTCCTCCCTGGAGCAGAGTGTCCCAGTTGCTGCTTACATGCTCACACCATGCATGGCTGGTCTCTAAGTGAGGAGGAACCAGGCATGGAGAAAAGACGATGAGGAGGGGAAGGCAGTTCTTATCCATCAACTTAGCTCTTCTTCCTGCAGGCCTCTTTATAGTTTTTCCTCTGTAGCTTCCAGAGGCCATTCTAAGACGAAAGGCAGAGAGAAGAAGGTGGAGTGTGAAAGCAGAGACTGGAGCTCAACTCTCCATCAGAGAATGCAGCTGGGGATTCTCAAAGTCCGTGCAGTTTCAGAGTGTTTTTTCCTACCCATGGTGCTAAGTTAGGTTATGAAAAAGATAAGAGAACTGAAATCCAGCCCGGGTGAGATCACTTTCCCAGGATCACCAGGCCAGGTGCAGGTGGGCGCTGGCCCTCCTGACTCACTGCGCAGCCTCTTTCTGAATCCTCATGGTGGCTCTGGCTCCAGCATCTGAGTCACCCACCGTGGATTCTACTCTTGCAGCAACGAAGTCCACTTCCTCTTCCTTCCCCACTGCAGTCCATCGCCCGGATCGCCTGGTGCTGGTGTCATGACCTCTCACCTAGGATATTGGCAACAATGTTCTGTCTGGTCTTTACAGGGTCACCTTCATGCTGACCCGGCTGCGTGAGATACTCCAGCTGCTACTGTGAGATGAACCTAACCAAGGCATAGCTCTCTTGGGGAACCGTCCCTGTGAGACACTCTCAGTGACTTCTTGCCTGATTTATTAAGTGTTGAAAACTCTCCAGCTCAGTATTCATGGGCTGCCAGTGTACCGGCAGCATCTTTGCCCTCCAGCCCAAAGCAACGCAGGCTCTGAACAGTCCCGGCTCCCCTGGCTGTGTCTTTGCTTGGAAGCCCCACCTACGCCCCATGGAGTGACACACGCACTGATGTCCAGGTGCCTCAGTGGACCCACTCCACCCATGAAACCCTCCTGATTCCCCTGAAATTCTGTACTTCTTTGTCACATTTTGTTTTGTACTGTAGTTCTGTATATATTCATCTTATAAACTGAGCTCCTTGAAGACAATGACTGTTATCTTGTTTGTCTTTTAAGACACATGATAAACACTCAACGAATATTTTTCAAAAGAATGGATTCCTCTTAAAGGGATAGGCTTGGCTACAGTGTAAATTGTTAAAGTGCTTTTCCTAGAGTTGCAAGGACTTTTACAGTATAAACTTCATCTTTCTTAGAAAACAGCTCTTATAGTATGCTCAGACCACCACAGCCCATGTAATAATAAACACAGTTAACTGCCTAGGCTAGATGAACTGAACTGGCTCAGTAAAAAAAATGTCACCAATCTCCTTCTTCACTATAGTTGCTAGATAGTGAAATGAGTAACAAAATTCTCCAAAGATCCCTGAAGCGTTTATGAATCCATATAACTTATTACTAGCTAATAGAGCTTATTAGATTCTCAATAAGCTTTTGATGCCCACAGCACTAAGGGTACATATAACCAGTCACAACAACCTACTCCTTACTGGTAATTAAGTGCAAAATGGGGCTGTGTTAACAAATGTATTCATTGTATGCAATTTTTAAAATCAAGCAGAAATAAAGGAGCCAATTCATTACATTAAAAAATAGACATGTATTTCTTATTTCATTTTTGATCTGATTTTAAATATTTAAATGAAACATATAGGAAAAATCTGTTTAACGAAATCCTGGCAAATATCAGAACTGATATTGATGAGTTAAGAGCAAACCAAGAATGATCAGAAATGACCAGGGAAACTGTCATTTAAAAAGAAATCAACTTGGTAAATAAGACCAGTGCAAAAGGGTGTAGGTATTTCAGACCAGACAAAACCCAGGTATGGAAGCAGGACTCTATCTTCACTTCCATTGAAAATGGTGCTGGTATCTGTCTCCCATTATATGGAAAATAAAATAAAATAATGGGTCTGCTACCCCATGTGCCACTTACTACCTTGTAACTGGTTCTGGGAGCAAACTAAATTTACATTTTTAAAGATTGTCAAAGTTTCTTCCTGTTTTTGGGTATGTGTATGGGTGATGGGGTATGGGATTAAGGAGGAATAGGAAAAAGGGAGAGAAAGGAGCACACTAGATGTTTTTGTTTTCTGGGTTTATTTTTTTGATGGAGATCATTTTTTAAGTCTTTATTGAATTTTTTACCATATTGCTTCTGTTTTATGTTTTGGTTTGCTGGCCATGAGGCATGTAGGATCTTAGCTCCCTGACCAAGGATCGAACCCACACCCCCTGCACTGGAAGTTGAAGTCTTAACCACTAGCTGCCAGGGAAGTCCTAAGAGCTTTATTATACAACTTAAAACAAAAAACACAGAATCATCAACTGGTGTTTAGATCTTTTAGAATTTTGTGAATAGTTATATGGTGAAAAGATTTGAAGTCAGTTTTTAAGTTGGAACTTTTCCCATTTCACAACCCTCACAAAAATGAAATACTTACCACTAAGCAAGTCTTTTTAGTTGCTTGCCCTCGTGAAGCCAGGATAATGATATAGAAGACCTGTGCTGTTTGTTTTCACCGAAGACTGTGTGATCATGCTACTTTTGGTGACTTGCATCCTAAATTCTCAAGGCAGAAAGTGCATTGGTTTCACAGTGAGACTCCTGGACTACATTCTCCCCGGTCCGGGAAGCCCGTCACCAAGTCCTTCCTGAGTGCTCACAGAGGGCACCGCTCGGTGACTCGGCACCAACACTTGCTTTCGTTGTTGACAACTGTCGGCTTCACCTCTTCTCCTTATAACCCCGTCTAAATGGGGTTTGTAACCCTC